>PVJA010002700.1:93030-103805 GCA_004027025.1 Myocastor coypus | reverse complement strand
AAAAAAAAAAAAAAAAAAAAAAAAAAAAAAAAAAAAAAAAAAAAAAAAAAAAAAAAAAAAAAAAAAAAAAAAAAAAAACAACAACAAAAAAACAATCGATTATTTAATATACTAAACATCCAATTATACTTTGTATCATCTTGTTAATGTAACATGAAAAAATATTTAAGTTCCTTTCCTATGAAACATTTTAAAGGATGAAATCCTTAAAGATTCTTCTCTTTGAGAAGTGTTCAGTAGTTCCAAGGATACTTTTTCAGTTTTTTAAAAGGTATTTAAAGGAAAGCAAAGAGCGTTAGTGAACACAAATCAGACTACTTTTTCAAAGACTGCCCGAGCTTCATTGCTAGTATGAGGAAATACATTGAGCTGAATGAATTATTTATAGCATTCAATATTTTAATATAAAGCTTAAAGAATGGAGTCAGCGATGTTCCATTAAGTTTCTGGAAAAATTATTTTTAAAATTCTTATCTCTATGCTGAAATATTCAGCACAAGGATGTGTAAAAATTTAGCCAGAGTTCATCCTTGTTTAATAAAATGGCAGTTCTGTTAGATCAAATTAAAAACATCCAGTAACTACTGTTTTCCTCAAACTTGTTTTGAGGAAACAAAAGATAATTAACTAATATAGCTTGAAAAGAATAATTGGGTTAGGCAAAGGCAGAAGTAAAGGCTGGCCAAATAGTTCAGCAGATTAAAGCACTTGCAAGCAGGTTCAGGGGGCAGGGGTTCGATTCCCTGGCCTGCTGTGTCTGCCCTGCCTCTGAGGCATGCTGAGATGGCAATTGAGATTGGCATGGTGGTGTGCTCCTGAAATGCTAGCTCTTGGAAGGTTGTACACAGGCAGATCACTATGAGTCCAATCTAGTAGTGAGATCCTAAACACCCTGTAGGTCCAGACTCTTCCCTAAAATACAAAAATTAAAATAAATAAATAAAAATTAAAAAAATTAAAGGCAGAAGTAGAAAATAAAACATTTAATAGTTTACTCATGTTTTCTAGCCCAGAATTTGATAAATGATACTCTAGACCGTGTGAGTGGCAAGGGATGTTTTCTTTTGATACATTATCATAGGCACGCTAGTATTAAATAGTTCACAACTCTACTTTCTGCTTTTGCCAAAAAGAATCTTACCTTTATAAGCATCTCCTGGTTTTCTATTCCTTTTTCTGTCACAGTTGCTCAAATCTCTTCAAGAGGGCTTGCTTTTTCCATTGCTAGCTGCAGTACTACTCATTCATTGAGCACTGTAGAATGTGATTATGAACTGACTGCCAGTGCCCTGATTGACCACTTACATCAGGGACAAATGACTCATAAAAATCTGACGCTGGCCCTTATATAAGACTTTTCTGTAGGTCACATCATTGTCAGAAAAGCCCAGCAGACTGGATATAGGTTTAATGGATTTGTAAGTATTATGATATAATGACTGGTAACACCAAGATATGTAAGGTATGTGGAGAACGAAACCATCATAGGCTTTAAATGCGACAAGGAAGCCCTAATCCATCAATAATATACTCTATCTTAATTCTAATTCAGAGCAAAATGCTACCATCAGCACATCTATGCAACGACTGATCTTAATATTCACTAGGACTCATGCCAGTACATTTTGTTCTTAAGTAGTCCGTGTATCGCCTCCCAAAATGCACCACGCATTCTACATTGTCACAGACACACTGGTGAGTCAATCCAGGGACTGCTCTTGGGAGCAGCTCATGCCATCAAGTCCTGTGTGGACAAACGTAAGACAGCACTCGATGAGACCACTAATGACTCTTAATATATTGGCACAAGGTCGCCTAATGTCATTCACATACAATTAAAACAGACATTTGAAACCAAGGTTTGAGCTTCATCTGAAATGATTACATAGTGAGGAAAGACACCAGGAAAATGTGAATATTTATTTTTATTAAAGCAAAAGTAATAGGTTCTGGCCCTCGTATGACTTGCTGAGTCATTATGGTGTTCATCTAACATGGCTGAAGCCCTTAAAACAACAGCTTGTCTTCCCAAAGACCACCTCCCCCTACTTCTCCAACTCAGCCCAGGGTGCAATTTCCTTCCACCTGTCTCACCAGCTCAGGGAAGGCCCCAATCAACTCCTCAGGTAAATCTAAACATCCTCCTCAAACCCCACCCCTGGTAAAAGGCCATAAAAGCCTCAGCTTTCCTTTGTTCCAATTCAGAGAATTCTTTATCTTCCCCGAATTCTCTCCATGTCCTTCAAGAAAATAAAGCCCATTTCCTTTTTCCCTTCTGCCTGTTTCTCTGCTTTGACACCATGGAAAACCTATCAAAAAAAAAAAAAAAAAAAAAAGTCAGAGCAGAATATAGTAACATAATTAAAAGAGGTTTATTTATAATGTCACAAAGAAAATCATCTGAATTTTTTTCATTTTCTAAAAGAGCTGACTAGTTTTTTCCCTAAGTAATGTATCAGAAACATTTTAGAAGGTATTTTGAATTTTTCATAAAACTTCTCTAAAAGTACACATATGTAAATCCATGGTTTTATGTTCTCTAAGATCTCTCAGTTTTTGTTTCCAAAGCCCAGTTGAATTCTACCTAGACAAGAATTCTGTCCTTCTTCTTTCCCAGTTAGTTCATGCAAAATCTCTCTCTTGTCTCAGAATTTCCTCAAATTATGTAACTATAGACAATACACACAAGGAACCTGCAAAGCCAGATCAAAAAAAAAAAAAAAAAAAAAAAAAAAAAAAAAAAAAAAAAAAAAAAAAAAAAAAAAAAAAAAAAAAAAAACATCAGAAAGAAAGAGAATGCAAAGTTGCAGTTCTGTGGAGCTTATCTACCTGACACAGCCCAGGAGGTATTATCTTCTTGAGGTGTTTCAAGCAGATTGATACTGAAGAAATTATCATTGAGACTTTCAAAGAATCTCAGGAAGGGCCCAGAAAATAGCTCAGTTGCTTGAGCACCTGCCTGGTAAGCACGAGGTCCTGAGTTCGATCCCCAGTACCTCCCTGTCTTAATTACTCTTCTCTAGTTGCTGGGAAAAATACCCAACACTCAAAATGAGGGATGGAAAGGTTTATTTAGCTCAGTTACTGGAGGTTTTAGTCCATATTCAGCTGGCTCCAAGGCAGAGGCACACTTCAGAAAACAGCCTTTCATGGTGGCTGATGAAAGCAAGAGCACAGGGAGAGAATTAGTAGTAGCTCAAGCAGCTAACTTCTCTTTCTACCTGACATTGAAATGCAAATCACCTGCCTCCCTCCCCCCACTCCCCAGAGAGGCAAAACCCATTTCCACAGTAATCAGTTACAAATTCTAGAAGCAGCCCCATGACAGCATGAGGTGAGGTTTGGGGGGACACCTATACACAAATCATAACACTCCCCACCCTGCAAAAAAAGAATTTGAAATATTTGGGCTGGCCAGATAGCTCAGTGGACTAAAGTGCCTGCTTAAGCAGAGTGCAGCGGCCAGGGTTCAATCTCTAGCATGCCACTCCATCCCCACCCATAGGGTGTGCTGAGAAGGCAACTGAGACTGGGCCTATAATCCCAGCACTTGGGAGGCTAAAAACAAGAGGATCACTATCAATCTGATCTGTGTAGTGAGACCCTCTAGACCCTGTAATAAATGAAAAAAAAAAAAAATCTCAGGAAAAACTAGATATTCTGGGAGCTGCAGTTTGAATCTCATAAATCTCTTTATGTAACAGTCCAGAAGGTCTCAGCCATAGAACAAGGCATCTGACTAGTTGCAAAGCTAACAATGCTTTGTAAGTTAACTTATATGTATAATTTCAGGCCCTGATATGCACTGTTTTCACTCAGAAGCTCCCCCAAAGCTTCCAGTACTATGGGTTAAATCATTTTACATTAAAGAGGAACTGAGTATTAGATCATAATTCCACTCTCCAGAGGATATCTGTGATGTAAAGAAAATTGAGGTAATCTAAAATTGCTTAGTAACTACAAATAATGAGGTTAAAATTTGGAATGTAGGGCCAGTTAGATAACTCAGCAGACTAAAGCACCTGCTTAGTTGGGATGCAGCGGCCCAGGTTTGATCCCCAGTGTGCCACACCAGCCCTGACTCCGGGGTGCACTTAGAAGGCAACTGAGACTTGGCATGGTGGAACACACCTGTAATCCCAGTGCCTTGGAGACTGAAAACAGGAGGATCACTATGAGCCCAATCTATATAGTGAGATCCTATAGACCCTGTATACACTGTACCAAATGTGTATGTGTGCATGTAAGTGTGTATATATATATATATATGTATATATGTATATATATGTGTGTGTGTGTATATGTGTGTGTGTATACACATTGGAAAGCAAAATTTTGTATCTGAAATACAGAACCAATCCTTAAATTTAAAAGAGAGAGTCCATTACCTTGCTATGCTTAAACTAAATGGAAATGATTGTGTTCATGTTATGAAACAGATATGAGTTAAGTTCAGTGATGTACTTCACACTGTACTACCCACTCTGATATATTTTTTTTTTGCGGGGGGAGAGTGGTAAACAGGAATTGAACTGAGGAACTTGTACCCACCAGGCAAGTACTGTGCCACTGAGCTATATCCCCAGTCTTCCCTCTCTGATCTTAAAAGCACTATAGAGAAGTTGTGATAGGAAAGTGAAAGGAATTATTATGCAGAAAATTATTTCTCAGTCATGAGACAGCCTTCACAATTAGCAGATGAGGAAAGCATAGTTAGCTATTCAGTCCTCTCTTCTCAATTAGAATTTGGCTTGAATAGAGCTCATAGGTACCTTTAAGGGTATTGGAGATCCTCAAAAGTTGATGTTTAGACCGGGTGCCAATATGGTCCACTTGTGCTTGGTTTATAAATGGTGAGTTCTTATAGTTGACAGCAGGGTCCCTATAGAGGTATTTCACATGGAATTCAGAATTAAAAATTATTTCTGTTTGAGCTCCAGGTCATCCTTAACTAGCTATATGCTTGTGGACAAATATTTAACCCCTCTGCGAGTCTAGTTCTCCATCTGTATGACACAGTGCTGAACTGGATGACCTCTGAAATCTTGTAAGGCTCTACTAAACCATGGCCTATGACTCAAATGGTTTTCAGATCAGGAGGAAGAATTACATCCTCTCCTGACTAGCCTGTAGAAGCCCACAGCATCAGGAATCTGAAATGATTTTGAGCTCTTGCCCCACATTTCTAGGCCGGGGATCCTCTTTGGCAGTTCCATTTTTGGCCTTGTTAACCCAACTGATGTGGCCTGCTGAGACCATGGCCAATACAACACTAGATTTCCATTTCATCCAAAGCATTACCACTTCAGTTGCATTGAGAAAAATCAACTGGAGTCTGATTTAGAAGAGTAGAATCTAGTATAGTCAAGTGAACTTTATGTTCATACGAAAAAATGTGTACACAAATGTATCCTATCATAACTGCCAGATTTACCTTTTTGAGTATAATTACTTGAAAAAGCACAGATCTTGAATATATAGGTGAATGAATTTTGACAATAATGGATACTCATTTCAGCAAGATCCCAGGTAAGACAAAAACACTGCATTAGAAGATTCCTTTGTACTCTTCTCCAATCTCTTTGCTACTAAAAAACAAAAACAAAAACAAAAACAAAAAAAACACATTATTTTGATGTTTTCTCCCGGGATGAGATTTTGTTTGTTTGTTTTTGTTTTTCTTTTAGAGAACTGAATTGGACTAAAAGGTTTCCTCCTGAGTTACATTTCTAATTCTTTTCATTTTTAAAATTTTGAAACACGGTTTTGTAAAGTTGCCCAGCTGGCCTGGAACTTGTCATCTATGCATCTGAGCACCCCAGAGACTACAGGTGTGTGCCAACAGGCCGAGATTCATTTTGCATATTCGTGAATGTTCTATATCACATAATATCAACATAATGTTGTTTAGATTTATCCATGCAATTACATGTCCTTGTAGTTTGATCCTTTTTATTGCGAGTAATATTTCATTGTATGAACATGCCACCATTTGCTTATCTGTGTTTCTGTTGAAAGATGTTTGGATTAATTCCAATTTTATGATTATAAATAAAGTTTGCTACAAACATTTCTGTATGTTTCTCTTTGTAGACTTAATTTCATTTTAACTGGTAAATATCTAGAAGAATGGTTAGGCCAAAGGTGAAGTGCATTCTGGACATGAGAAGTGATGGAGCTATTTTCCAGTGTGCTTCTGCTGCTGTGCTTGCCATCAGCGCAGTTTGAGTAAATTTATTCTTCTACTTTTTCTCTTGTATTTGGTAGCTTTAGTTTTAGTGTTTTAATGGGTATCTTCATATGCTTTCAATTTGCATTTATCTAAAGTGTTTGCTGTATTTTCACGTGTTTGTTAGGTGTTTTTATAATCTCTTTTATGAAGCTGTCCACACAAAACTTTCTCCCATTTCTATTAGAAATACTTTTTTTATTGTTCTGCAGGAGTTTCAGAAAGAAAATGTTCTGGATCCAAGTTCTATGAATTATGAATATCTTATCTCAGACTGTACACTAAATGATTTCTAATGTGGTTAGAAGTTATATTAATATGTTCGTGATACATAATAATTACACTTATCTTAGAGAATTGAAACATGTACACATCACATTTACGTCATCTCTACTTCCACCCCTCCCTGTTTTCTTCTCTTCCCTAGATCCCCTTTCCATCTCCCAGAGTGGATTTCCATGGGTTTTTTTTTTTTCCAAGTTTTTTATTTTGCTCTTTAAATTATTTGTATTTTGTATTTTTCATATTAGAGAAACCATGTATTATGTAGTCTTTGTGTCTGATTTATTTCATTTAGCATTATGTTCTTAAAATCTACCTATTTTTCTGCAATTAACTCACATGTGTTCTTTATGAATAAGAATTATTATATTGTATATACTATATATGTATTTGTCTTTATCTGTTGATGGGCTTATAGGTCACTTGTACAATGTATCTATTGTGAGTTGTGTTGCTGTACACCTGAGTATACATGTCTGACTACTGTAATGACTTTCTTTCATGGAGCTATTTAGGTCAAGTGGAGTTTCTACTTTTGGATTTGTGAGGAACCTCCATACTGATTTTCATAGAGGCTACATTTCCCAAAACAATGTAGAAGGTTTCCTTTTCCCCATAGCCTCACTAGGATCTGCTGGCTTTTGGGTCCTTCATAAGAGCCATTTTTAATGGAGTAAGGTGGAATCTCAGTGTTGCTTGATTTGCCCTTCTTTAAAGCCTCAAAAGACCAAATATTTTTACATATTTATTGACCATTTGCACTTCTTGACAAGGGTCCACTTCAGTGATCAAGTTTTTCATTGACTTTTATTTTGGAGTCTAAATTTTGAGAATTTTTTTTTAATGTTCCGTATATCTGGCAAAAATTATTTCCATTCCCTTGGTTGTACTGTCACCCTACTAGTTGATTCCTTTGCTAGTAGAAGCTTTTTAATTTGCTTTAACTCATTTGTTGATTGCTAGTGTTATGTCTTGTACAATTGGGGTTCTGTTCAGAAAGTTCTAGACTTCAGGAGTTTCACCAATTGTTTTTTCCACCAGATTCAGCTTTTATGTCTAGGTCTCGTCCATTTTGATTTGCCTTTAGTACATAGTGAGAACTATGGATCTAGATTCTTTTCTCTGCATACAGAGAATCCATTTTATCAGCATCATTTCTTAAAGAGAGTATTTCTCCAACACAAGTTATTGACTCTTTTGCTGAAAATCTGTGAACTGTGAGTGGCTAGGGGTGTTCACACATCCTCTATTCTGTCTCATCATGCAGCATGTCTGTTTTAGTGCCATTTCATGTTATTTTTAATACTGTAACTTTGTATCATACAGCTAGCTGACATTTGGGATTATAATGCCTCCACTATGCTCCATTACTTTGGCTTCTGGTTTTCGTGTACATGTTAGCATTGCGTTTTCTAGTTCTGTGAACAATGCTGATGATATTTTCATTTTATTTATTTATTTATAAGAGTTTATTTATTTGACACAGGGTCTCACTATGCACTTCAGACACTTGTAGTGATCCTCCTGTCACAGCCTCCTAGCCCTGGAATTATAGGTGTGTGCCACCATGCCCAGTTCTGGGTGTCAAGCGGTACTGGGGATCAAAGTTGGGTCCCTGTGCTTTTTAAGCAGGCTCTTAGACTGCTAAACTATCTTTCCAGCCCTAGATTAGAATTGTATTGATTCTCTATATAATTTTTGGTAACAGCTAATTCGACATTATTGGTTCTCCCTATCCAAAACAGGATACATTTCATTTTTTCACTTGCTCTCTCCCTTTGCCTCTCTTTCTATCCCTCCCGCTCTTACTATGTAGTTCAGGCTGAACTACATAATCTGTAGTCCAGACTGAACTCAAACTCATGGTCATCTTCCTGCATCAGCCTTCCAAGAGCTGAAGTTACAGGTGTGTGTCACCACACCTAGCTCCGTTCTCTAATGTCTTCTCCATTCTACCTTTTTCAAAACAATATAATATTATTTTATGGAACTTTTTCACATTATTGGTTAGATATTTAATTTTGAAGCAATTATTAATGAGATTATTTTCCTAATTTCTTTCTTAGTGGATTAGAAAAATGTTGATTTTGTATTCTGCCACTTTGCAGAGTTTATTAGTTCTTTCCTTTTTTTTTTTTTTAGTGGAGGTTTTTAAACCTTGTACTTGCAATAAGGGTTGTTTAATTTGCTCCCTTTCTTATCTGAATTCGTTTAATTCCTTTCTCTTACCTAATTGCTTTGGCTAAAGTTTTGAGTCACTTTGAACAAGAACGGTGAGAGTGGACAGCCTTTTCTTATTCCTGGTTATGGAGGAAGAGCTTTTAGTTTTTCCCATTCAGCATGATAGTGGCAGTGATTTTGCTGCTGTTGTAGGCAGCTAAGATAGATAGAAATATTATAGGCAGTCAGACAGGACCAGGCCCTCAAGGACAACAAGGAAGACAAGGCAACCTTCCAACTAGAGATGGATACTCCTCTGCCATGGGCCAAATCTCAAGACAAGAGTAAACAGAAACAACTACATACTTCCCTAGGGATGGGCATCAGGGATTGATACTCTAAGTAGGTATCACCTTGAAAGATCCTGAAAAGAGTCAGGAGCCCAAGCTCAGTGGGTGGAGTTCTTGCCTGCTTGCTGCATGACTTGCCTCCCCATTGGATCCTGATGTTAAGCAATTTTACCTGATCAATGGTGCTTGTAATCTCATTGGTTGGACCATAGTCTTTGTCCCACTCCATACCCACCTAGGCAAGGTCCCACGTCTTCTCCACAACCTTAGGCCTACCTCACCACATGACTCTCCTCTATAAAAACCCGGGAAGAAGACAACTTCCCTGGCAACCCGCTCGGGTCCTCTTCTGTCCCTCTTCCCAGACAGAAGCTTTCTTTCTCTTAATAAATCTGTTCTGCTCATAATCTCCGTTTGTTCCTAAAATTCATTCATCGGTTTTAGAGAACACGAACTCTTCAGGTTGGGGATTGTTTTCCCCTGCATCACTACAGTCTTTCTCATTTTAAAGTAAGATGTCTATCACTGTTTTTCTTGGGGTTTTGGATTCTGCTAAGGAATTTTACAGCATCTATTGAGATCATGTTATGGCTCAGATCCAGCTGTCCTTTAAGAGCCATGTGTGTCCACAGGTGAGGCTTTGGGAAAGTGTCTGGATCCCAGAGGCACGCTAGCTGACTTGCTATTGAGAGTGGGGGCTGGTCAGAAGGAGAATCCTCCAAACATGTGGCCTAGTCTTCTCAGCAAGCCCAGAGGGTGGGGCTGGCATGGCATGCCAGGTCCCTTTCCCATCTCTTTCTCTGCTTCCTGGTCATCATGACATGACACTGTCAGCCACTTCCACCATGCAGCCTCTGGCGTGCAGCCAGCCAAACAAGGACTTAAGACACGTGCCAAAAATTAGCCTCTCTTTCCTTAGGCTGTAGGTGCCCCAAGTTGTGCCCCAGTAACAGAGGAAGTGACTAAGACTAATGATTATGTGTTTTTTTCCCCTGTATCTCGTCTTTTGTTGTATATTACATTTATTGATTTATGTATGTTAAGCCATCCTTGCATCCCTGGGATGAAACAGCATACTTTTTAAATGACTTTTGTGTTTTATCTATTATATCTTTTTAAGGATTTTTGCATCCATGCTCACTGAAAACATTGGCTTACAGCTTTTTTTTTTTTTTTTTTTCTTGACGCTTTTCATTGTTGGAGCAAGGGTAACGTTAGCTGCAAGGAATAGTTTGGTAGTTAGTGTTTGTTATATTTCTTTCAGTCTAATGGAAGAGCATGAGAAGTATTGACATTAGTTTCTGAAATTCTAGTAAACTTCCATGATGAATCCATTGAGATTTTGGCTTTTCTTATTTGGCAGGATATTTTTTACTTCCTCTTTTTAATTGTTTGATATTGATCTGCTTGGGGTTTTTATATCTTTTTTGTTCAGTTGCATACTTCATATGTTTTCAGAATATTTTCCATTTCCTTTAGCTTCTCCAGCTTATCACAACATAAATGTTCAATGTAATTTTTTATAATTTTGATTTTGGCAGGGTCTCTTATGTTCTTATGATTTCATTCTTTTTTATTTCTAGTTGAATTAATATAGTCATTTCTTTCCATTTGGTAAGTTTGGTTAAAAGTTATCAAACTTATTTATCCTTGGAAGGAATTAACTCTTTGATACATTGATTCTTTTTTTTTTTTTTTTTTTTTTTTTTTTTTTTTTTTTTTTTTTTTTTTTTTTTTTTTTTTTTTTTTTTTTT
>PVJA010002700.1:18543-92930 GCA_004027025.1 Myocastor coypus | reverse complement strand
CCATCTTGATTGCCCTCTCAACAGGCCCTGGGGACAGGGCTAGCAGCTCATTCCAAGAATTGAACCCCAGCCACTGCGTCCTGCCTAAGCAGGTACTTTAGTCTGCTGAGCTAGCTGGCCAGCCTTTACACTCTGATGTTTATAATATGGTTGTTTTACAAGTTTTAGACTTGAACTGCTTTTGTTTTTCTAAGACATTATGGTGATGTATCAGGTTATTCATGTGGGACCACTTTATTTTTCTAAAGTGGATGCTCACAGCTATAAAATTCATTTGTATAGCGGCTTTCATTGTGTTGTATAGGCTTTGATATGTGGTCTGCCATTGTCATTTGATTCTAGAATCTCTATGAGTTCTTCTTTCATTTTTTGTGAATCATTAATAATAAAAAGAATATTATTTAATCCCCATGTATTTGAGTAATTTTTATGGTTTTCATGGTATTAAGTTCTAGTTCTCACTGGTATGATTTGACAGCTTGTAAGAAGTTATTTCAATTATTTTGTATGTATTTAAGCACACTTTACAACCTAAGTGTGGCTTATTAGGGGAAACATCTATGTGCTGCTGAGAACAGTGTGTATCATGCTCTTCCTGGTGAAACACTGCAGGTATCTCTTAAGTTCATTTGTTCAATGGAGTGGTTAAGCTGTGATATTTATTTGTTGGTTTTTTGTTGTTGTTGTTGTTGTTGATGTTGTTTGTTTGTATGGTGTGATTCACCTATGTATTTGTGAGAGCAGCACACTGAAGTTCCTGACTATGATTGTGTTCATTTTTATCTGTCCTTTTATGTCTAGTAGTATCCTTTTTTAAAAATTTGGTTTGGCCCCGTTTGGTGTATGAAAACTAACAATTTTGTGTCAGTTAGTTAAGTTCACCACCTTGCTAGCATATAGGAATCTTCTTTATCTCTTCTGATCAGTTCTGGCTTGATGTCCACATTGTCTGAAAACAGAAGAGCTTCTCCTGCCTTCTCCAGGTTCCTGTGGTGTGGAATATCGTTTTTTATAATTTCACTGTCAGTCTATGGGTTTCCTTGTGGGTGAGGTTTGTCTCATGCAGGCAAGACAGAAGTGAATTCTATTTTTGATATAATTTGCCAATCTCTGTCTTTTGACTGAGTTATAATGATAATTTGTACTGAAAATTATAACTGAAAAGTATTTATTACATGCTATCATTGTATTAATATCCCATTGTTGATGCCTTTATTTTTTCATCATTTGTTTAACTGTTCTGCCAGTTAGATGTAGTGTTCCTTTTGTACTCTGTAGTAAGGTTCGCTTTACTTTCTATAAACTTACCTTAGGTAATTTCTGCAATGGTGATTGATGGTCATGAATTTCTTAAGGTGCTTTTTGTCCTGGAAAGTCTTTATTTGTCCAACAATTTTGAAAAATAATTTTACAGGATATGCAAATCTGGATTAGAGTTTTTTCTTCTGCTTTTAAGAAGGTCTCTTGCTCTTCACTGTGTGTGCCAAAAAATCTGCAGTTTGGTTTTATAGGTTGAATTTTTTTCTAATAGCTTTTAGTATTTTGTCCTTGTGCTGAACTTCTGGGATTTTGCTTATGATGTCTCAAGAAGAACTTCTTTCCTAGACATAGCTAAGTAGAGATTTAAATGCTTCATTCACATAGAAGTTGAATTCCTTCCCAAGATTTGGAAAATTTTCTAATACTATTTCAGTGAATAAATTTTTTATATATTTTATGTCATCTAATCTTTCCTTAACTCCTATAATTTTTAGATTAGCTCCCTGAGTCATCTTGCAGTTGTTGGACCCAATTCCCACGGTGTCTTGAGGTTTTTAGGCTTTCACTGGGTCCGTGATCTACTGTTAGTCTGACACTGTCCTCAAACCGTACATTTCTCTTGACCACACTTTCAATAAAAATTCTCTATATCCTGAATTTCCACTCAACTTGTTTTCATGATATCCTATTGTTTATGAAATGATAGTTCACATCTTATGTATATTTTACTTAATTCAGTCAGGTGTTTGTATTTTTAAGGTCTTTGAATATTTTATTAATTGTATCTTTATCTGATTGTTTATGTTCTCTTCATCTCACTGACCATCTTATGGCTTGTTTTTTTCCTTTGATCTTTCAAACATTTTATCCATTGGTCTTGAGTTCTTTGCCTGTGACTTCTCTATTTCAGATGTCCATAAGATCAGCATTTGGGGAACTACAAGTTTTTGGAAGATCCTTATTGCCTTGTAACCACCTGCCCCTTTTTTTTTTCATTTTTGTCTTGGGCATTGAGAACCAGTTAGGGCAGAAAAACTCTGTTTCTCCTTTTGGGATATCTTTAGTTGGTGTACATTCCCTGGGATTTGCTCTTGGTTTTAATTATGTTTGGTGTTTGTATCTGTCTTCAACCTACTTATTATAACAGGACCATTACAGCTTGCTCTGTTGGAAAAGGGGAACCACTGATATTTGTGTTAGCACCTACAGAGCCAGCCACATATCAGTCATACAAATCAAAACTTATTTTACCAATGTCACCCTTTTTTCAGTAACTCAGGGACACTGGGTAATGATGACAAGTGGTTTGAGATACAAGGGACAAGAAGAAAAAGAATGAAGAAAGGAAATGAGTAGTTCAGAAAGAAGGAATACAGAAAAAGTAGATAATAGCAAATGAAGGAAAAAAGAGATAGGATTTATTGCTGTTATTTTATAACTGGGTCTAGAGCCAGGGGAAGAGGGCATTTGAGAGGCCATTTGCAGGGTCAAGAAAAAGGAAGAAGGTGGAGGGAAGATTATTGGAGTCTGAGGAAAATTATGAGGCCAGAACAAATTAATATGATGATAAAAGTCTGTGTTTGAATTCCCTACACATAATGCTTCTCCAAGAGTTAATCTGATAGTTCCATGAAATATATTATTATTTTTTTAATTTAAAAAAATTTTTTTTTTTTTTTCTTGTTTCAGAACCTTTGTTTATTCACTCATTTTTTATGGCCGGCTCAGCCTGCCCCGAGGGCAAGGCTGGTGTAGCATGTAGTGCCGGGGATTGAACCTCGGTCCCTGAAGCCACCCAAGCTTTCCCAAGCAGGGGCTTTAGACCACTGAGCCATCCCGGCAGGCCCCAAAATATATTATTTAAACAAAACCACTAACAGCTATTAACTTCCTATTGACATATATATTATATATAAACAACTTCAAATGAAAGAAGGAGAGAGAGACAGAACATTTGACTGGCAGGGTGGTTGAGCTCTAGGCCTCTGGCTGTACCTAGACAGCTGGATGTGTCTAATGGTACATGAACTGTTGGCCCTCCTACAACTTTGTTCTTTTTCCTGACATTGACTGTAGAGGGTTGTGGTCCAGAGGGATCATTGAACCTACTCCTTTTTCCCTGAAGGCAGTGTTTTGTTTGGTTTAATTGCACCCTGTGGATATGGCTAGCGAGAAGCCTTTGCCTTTGTCTTATGATTCCACACCTTTAGCTATGTTGGAAGACATGAAGTCAAAGTGTGGCTGGTGAAGTGTTCAGCCTTTTACTGATCTAGTGAAAGACTTGCCCAGTTCTCTTCTCTCCTCGCCCTCCATGATAGTAGTGCAGGCTGGTCTTGAACTTGCACTGATCCTCCTGCCTCAGTCTCCCAAGTGTTAGTATTACAGGTGTGTACCACCATGTCTGGCCAGCATCTTTTGTTAGATGTCATTATCACCATTGTATAAATAACTTTGGTTAATATCTTTATAGTTATAGTTTTTAGACATAATAGTTATAGTTTTGGACAAATCTGCTTATAGACTTTCTATATGAAAGTATTTCTCTGTTACCTAGCCTCTGTGAATATTATACTATCTTATTTTACTGTATAGTTTTATACTATATCTTTAAAAAACTCCACTTGAGTCCCAAATTTCCTGTTCAAGGAGATTACAGGGCCACAGAATAAAATAATCAATGATGTACATTATGCCTAAGGAGAGTTACCTAGAGACAATACATTCTCTCAGGCTTCCACAGAGAGCAAAATGGTCAAGCAATGGCAGAGGCTCATCCAGATGGCTGACCTGACAAAAGTTCTGCAAACTGTGGTACATGACTTCAGGGTAAATCCTGAGGGGACCTGACTGATCTTGTCAGATGTAAAAGTTCCTTTTTTTTTTTGTAATATAGGTCTTGCTTTATCTTGGTCTTAGCCATCCAGAAGACAAGTCTAACCACTAGGTATAAATGAAAGCCACATTAATATGCTAAGTTGTAAAAATACCAAATGAGCTGATAATCCACTACTGTTTTGGACTATTGGACTATATATACAGCTAGTTTCTCCTTGTGCAATAAAAAGAAAGATCTGTACTAATGTTATTTAGACAAAAAAATCACATCTGCACCTTGTACTCTGAACAACTATGACAGAGACAACAATGTGCAATGTATTATTGTAAAAAATAAAAAGAATTTAAAAACCCTCCGTTTTATTCTTTCTTTTGCAAAATTGTCTTAGCTTCCTGAGAACTTTTCAGTCCTATTTAAATTTTTAGTTCAAAAAGCATTTGTTTGGTACATGGTGAAACATACTGTAGCCACAGGTAAATTTGTGTCTTCAGAGAATTGGCATGTTAAAAATACCAAGTTTTCTACTCTATGTATGTAGGATATCTCTTCCTTCATTTAACTCTTTCATTTGTTCAGCAATATTTTATAGTTTTTGCTATACAGATCTCATACAGAAATCTCTGTAACGAATCTCTAAATATGTTAAATTTTATGCTATTGCACTTTATTTTCCAATAACTCATTCATACAACAGCAAAAGAAAATTTTTCTTTTTATTTTGATGCTCAAGCTTTAAACATTCCTTAAATCATGCAACCACATATTACATCTAGTTGATCTAGTAGGGTTTGGTTTTTTGCTGTTCTTTCCATAGACTCCTTGGGATTTTTCATATACAGATGTGTTGTCTAGAATTAAAAGTTTTCAAAATTTGTTGTAATCGTTAAGAGAGCACAATTTCACATGGAGTTGGCAAAAATAAACACTTTAATTAATTTTGAGATTTAGTGTAATATAATTATAAAAATAGACATATATAAATTTTCTTTTTGTCCTTCTAATATCTGTAGGATCTGTGGTGATAGCACCTTTTATTCTTGAATTTATTTTACTGCAATTTCTTTTATGTTCAATGTTGCAGAAGATTTACTGATTTTTATTAATTTGTGACAGTCAAATTCTGCTTTGGTTTTTAAAAAATAATTTGAGTCATTTGATTTCAGCCCTCATCTCATTTTATCATATATACTTCAACCTTAATTTGAATTTTTTTCTAGAATTTTTTAAATGGAAGGGAAGATAATGTTTCTAATGTAAACATTTAATGATATAAATATTCATTTGGACACTTTTTTAGGTGCATCTTACAAATTTCAACATATTTGTTAATTTTCAAGTCAAAATGTTTTCTAGTTTCTCTTTTTATTTCTTCTTTGACCAATGAGTCATTTAGAAATACATTGCTGGGCTGAGGAGATAGCTGAGCAGTGTAGGTCTTTATCTGGTAAGCACAGGGTCCTGAGTTTGATCCCTGGTGCCAAAAACAAAACACCACTGCTCACCTGTAAAGTGTGTGAGAAAATTTATTGATATCTGTTTCTCATTAATTTCTATTCTAACGAAATATTCTGTTATTTCGATCCTTTGAAATTGATTCAGTTTTTGTATTTTTTAGGCTAATATTCTGCATGTGTATAAAAGGAGGGTATATCCCCCATCAGTTTGTTTCTATACTCTGTTACAAAGTCTGTTAGGTCATGTGATGCTGCCAGTTAATTATAATATATTGTTATTGACTTTTCAAATTTTCTAGTCATATCAACTGCTAAGAATAGGTTATTGAAGTTTCCAAATATGATTGTAAATTTGTCTTTTTTCATTTTAGCTTTGTTAATTTCTGTTTCATGCACTTTTTAAATTTTAATACAAGGTCTACAGGGTCTCACTATACAGATCACAGCTGTAGTCATTCTCCTGTTTACAGCTTCCCGAGAGGTGGGAATACAGGCTTTTGCCACCATGCTCAGTCTCAGTCACCATCTCAGTGTGTCCCTCAGGGGGCAGGGCCAGCACAGCAAGCAACGGATCGAACCTTGGTCCCTTTGTCTGTCTAAGCAGGTGCTTTAATCCACTGAGCTGTCTGGTCGGCCCTTTTTCGTGTACTTTGAAGTGGTATTATTAGATGTTCCACATTCAGAATTGTCATTTTAGATAAACTCAGCTTTTATCATTAAAAAATATATATATATATATATATATATATTTTGTCTTTTTGAGACAGGGTCTCATTATGCAGTTGAGGCTGGCCTTGAGCTCACTTTTGTAGCCCATGCTGGTCTCGAACTCGCACCAATCCTCCCGCCTCAGCCTCCTGAGTGCTGGGATTACAGGTGTGAGCCACCACTCCCTGCTTAAAATATTTTTTATTTATCTTGTATAATACTAACTGTTTGAAGCTTACTTTCTCTGATACAGACATTCCCAAATGGAATACCGGTTAGTGTTTGTTGTATTCTTTTCATAATTTTACTTTCAAACTATTTGTTTCTTACATTTAAAGTGCACTTGATTTTGATAGTCTATAATTGGGTATTACATTATTATCTGATTGGATAATCTGTTTTTAACTGGTGGTAGTCCATTTAGAATTAATACATAAATTGATATAGTTCAATTAGCTGTGAGTTTTATTGTCTTTCTACTTTCCATTTGACTATGAAAAGTCAACTAAATAAGGAAATGAAAACTAAGTTATTCAGGAGCACAGGTTCTCGGGTGGATCACGCAATTTATAATCATCACACAGGCAACATTTATCAGAAGATCAGTGTCGACATTAGTGTTACTTTGCTGGGGTTAACATTGCCCTGCCAGTGGTAAATATTTTCTTTGGTGATTTGTAAGACTATTAATTAGAGGAGCAAATGATGTGCTGTCAGCTGGAAACGTTAGCCAGTCTGAGTTGCCTACATCGTATAAAGCGACATGTTGGAGAAATGATCGGTAGCCAACCAGAAACCCCATTTGCATGAACATTAACTAATATGCTTGAAAGTAAGTCTAAATATGTTGGACATGATAGGATGATCAAGGTCAGCAGGGACAAATTCTTGTGGCCAACACGGATAACAAAATCATTCTTTATCCAGTAGTTTAAAAACACTGTTGTGAGGCTAGAGTAGTCAGAGGAGCGAAGCACATTAGGGTGAGAATGTAACCTCTATGCATAACATGAGCACATTGGATGCACTTCTAGGTTCCCCGATTAGTTTGGAAAATGAGATTGACTATTCAGAAGACTTAGAACTTATTAGAAGTAGGACAAAGGGAAAATTTTTAGCCAAGAATAACTCAGAAAGGCTGAAATAGAGGATACCATTAATTTGTGGCAAAAATGTATTACAACCTTAACTTTTTATCCTTGTTCATTGTTCTTTCAAGATTTCAAGATAGATTAGGAATTTTTAAGTTAGGGGATATAAGGAAAGATACAGAAAAAATGAGATTATTTACTTTAGAAAGAAAATGCTAGGTTAAAAATCAATATCATCAAGTGTATGAATTTTTTCTCACTTAAAAGAGCATGCCTAGCTATTTTTTAAAAATCTTCTTTAACAAGGGACCTCATTACCACTGAAGACTAAGCAAGACAACAGTGGTCAGTAAAGTGCAACAGAAGGAAGTTAGTAAACACATGAAGGAACTGAAGAGTTCCTAAAACACTTATTACATAACAATATTGAGGCTCATATCTGCGCTAGAGACTCAACTTTAAAACTAAGTCACTGAGTATTTTTAAAGCACACAATTTGATTTTAAATGGTCACTATAATAAAACACATTGGTATATTTTTAACCTCTCATACATTATCCTGTTTGTTTGTTTGTTTTGTTTTGTTTTGTCTTTTGCGGCTGGCTCAGCCTGTCCTGCAGGTAGGGCTGGGGTGCCCTGTGGTGCTGGGGGTCGAACTGCAGTCCCTGTGCTTTTGCTTAAGCTAGTCTAAGCAGGCGCTTTAGACAGCTGAGCTATCTCTCTGGCCCCACATTATCCATTTTTAATTTCTAAAAAGGCAACAGTAGCAATAATGTACTCAGTCAACATCCTATATGCAATGCACTAGGATTAATTATAGCCTTCAAACATTGTAGTTTCTCTTATCTAAGATCTTAATACGGGAGAAGTAAAAAGGATTTCTTTAAAATCCTTGAAACTCTCTGCTAGATATTTGCCCTTACTTTTTCTTGTTTTTATTTTTCTTACATGATCACTCCCCGAAAAAGAAGTGAAACTTTGAGACACTTACTTTCTTTGCCTTACTATCATCCAAAGCCGTTCCCTGAGCTGACCTCCTAGCAATCCTAGCTTGTGGCATAACTGCTTCTGTCTTTGGTTGCTAACTAGATGGCTGTAGTTTTGGGTGAGACAATTTACTTGAGTGGCAAAAATGTGCTCCTATGATGTGCTGGAAAGTAGAGCACTACCAATTGCAAATGGAACTTTTTGGCCAATACAAGCAAAGCTTTAAATGTTGAGCTGTAAATTGTTCAATATGATACTTTCTTATAAGCTTGTTGGGGAAATAAATTCTTAACACTGAAATATATATGAAAACTATAATTAAAATATCTCTGGGAAATTTTGCTTATATGCCAAAGTTTTTGCATAAAAATAAAATTCAAGTTAACTTTAAAATCTACGTATTAAGCTGGGTGTGGCAGGCTTATAATCCCAGAAATCAAAGTATTGAAACAGGAGGATCATAGAGAGTTCAAGGCCAGCCTGAATTACATAGCAAGACCTTGTCTCAAAATAAGTAAATAAGTAAGCCAGGCATTGTGGTGCACGCCTATAATCCCAGCACTTGGGGGCTGAGACAGGAGGATCAGTGTGAGTTTGAGACCAGCCTGGACTACAAAAGTGAGCTCAAGGCCAGCCTGAACTACATAGCGAGATCCTGTCTCAAAAAGACAAAAAATAAAAACTAAAATAAAATAAATAAATATCACGTTTTATAATTTCTAAGGCATGTAAAGTAGAAACAACTTTAATGATCTTAAGAAATCTGAAAAATGCCTCTGGTTATGATTTATCTTCCCCCAAAAAGATTTTCTTCTATAAATAAAATAAAATAATATAACATTTTTGATAGTTGAAAGTGAATTGAAATTCTTTCCTTAGGCAAGTACTTTCAGTCAAGAACAATAACTGCTGTAGTTTATTGTAAGGGTGATTCTTTTCCATTATTGAAGTATGTTTACAAGAGACTCCGACAAAGGGCATAAAAATCAAATTATTAATTCTTTTTCAAGAATGGATCTTGGTAAGAGGAAACAAAATGGGAACCAACCAAGGAAAGCCAATACATTTGTTTACTTCCCTTGAATATGTGTGGGAACCCTGTGACTTAGCCATAATCTATTTAATTTATGAAAGGAGAAAAAGTAAGTACACTATAACATTTGGTTGTTTGATTGAGCTTTCACATTTTGAGAAATATCTAATATTTTAGGTGTTCTCACACTAAGTAATATCTACCCATTCAAATCAGTTATAAAATGAAATTATAATATGTATTTTAGGCTCAGTTGTTTTCTCCACATAAATAAAAGGAATTATTTGTACTGGACCAGACAAAAGCTTGAATAATGACCCAGTTTCAGACTTTGACTTTCTCTGTACTTCTTGTAAAGAGTGCTGAGGATGAGTCACCTAACCTGCAGCTTCTTCCTGTTTGTGCACAGCAGTTCAGTTATGTTCTGCTGATTCTACAGGGTAGCAGTCACCTGCCTGCTCCAGTATTTTTTGCTTGTCTTGATGCTAACTAACTATAGGAGGGCAGCACAGACACAGGCCCAGGAAGAACCTGGTGTGGTCCACATTGTTATACGCCTGTAGCTTATCCCACAGTATTCTACCATCGTGGAAGGAGCATCTGTACCCATTTCTATCTTGGACATTATCAATCTTAAAAAATCTTAGACTTTCCTGTTGTGTACTTCAAAAATGTACATTTGGTTTACTTTACCTGAATAATCACTTCTCCAAGTGCTAAGTCAGAATCGTACTGGTCTCTGAGACCTACACTCATACAACTGAGTACAGTAAATTTTTTTAAAAGCCAGAGGCTAACAATTTCTAGGCTGCCAGTATTTCAGACAGAATTTCCCTAAAGCTAATATAAGGACCCATATGGATGCATACAGAATAATATTTGATTCATTACTAGCACTTTTAATGCCCATGGAGAATGCAAATGGACACTATGCTCTCTTGTATGATCATAACAGAGTATCACAGACTACATAGTTTAAACAACAGAAGTTGATTTTTTAAAACAGTTTTGCAAGATGAAAAGTGTGAGATTAAGATCTCAGAGGGTTAATTCCTGGGAATAACTTTCTTCCTAACTTCTAATGATCACTGTCTTTTCTTAGAACACATGTGGGAAAAGATCTCTCTCTCTCTCTCTCTCTCTCTCTCTGTCTCTCTGTCTCTCTCTGTCTATCTCCTTTTCCCTCTCCCTCTCCCTCTCCCTTTTTTTCCCAACTGCCTCTTCCTAGAAGACCATTTGTTAGACCTGAACAAGGCCTCATCCTTCTGACCTCATTTATCCTTAATTGCTTCCTAAAGACCCTATCTTCAAATCTACCTACATTGGATTTCAACATATAAATGAGGGTTCTTAACCCTCCGAAAGAGCAACTTAGTGATAGTATTACACTATAACATTGGTACTTGAGCTTAACATCACTGATTTTCTGAATATCAAACATAAGTTTACAGACCAAATATTAGAGAAAAAGAAGGGCTACAAGGATAGCCAATATTTTGGTCCTAGACCCTCAAAGTCAAGGAGAACTCAAGACATAAGAGATCCTATGCTGTAAAATTTTATAACTAAGTGATGTCCCAAATTTTCTGTTCCAGGAGGTTATGGGGCCACAGAGGAAAGGGATCGACGATGTATAGTGTGCCTAAGTAGAGTCACCTAGAGAGAAAACATTGTCTCAGGCTTTCACAGAGTGAAAACTGGTCAAACAATGACTGTGACTCGTCCAGATAGCTGACACTGACAACAGTTTTACAAAGCACTGTACGTTATTTCAAGGTAAATCCTGAGGGGATTTGACTGATCTTGGGAGACACAAAAGTTACATGTTTTATTATATAAGTCTTGCTTGAACTTGCCCTTAACCACTCAGTAGAAAAGTTTAACCACGAGGCATAAAACCTAAAGCTAGACTAGTATGCCGAGCTGTAAAAGGTTCAAATCAACAGCTTCTGACATTGCCAGTTCTGCAAATAACCCACTGTGATTATGGAAGATTGTATTATGTGCAGAACTACTTCCTCTTAGCTCAATGAGAAGAAATTTTTGTACCAACAATGATTAGAAAAATTATCATGTCTGCATCCTGTGCCCTAAGTAACTAGTACAAGAACAACAATAAGGATTGTATCAATTATTGGCAATATACTACTAATACGTTTTGAAACTGTTGCTTTGTTATTTCTTATTAAAAGTAATAAAAATATAAATAGAGAAATATAAAAAAGTATGAATGGAGTGACAATTTACTTAAACACAAAGAATAAATAGGAAGATTCACTGACGTTTTAATTGCTTATTTTTTTCTGAAAAGGACAATTATTTAGTTATAGAACTAAACATAATTTAATAGTTTATCTTTCGGATATTTCTAGAGTATATTTGTTCATGCTTACTAGAATTGTATATTTCTAAAATACATTTAGGCATTTCATAAGTGAGAAAGCTACTTTTGTTTTCATCACCAGCTGGAGTCAGATGATCATAGCTATAGAGTAAATTCCTGCGAATTATGCGTGGTGAAAGCATTAAGATCGAATTATAGAGTCAGAGAATATGATGGTTTAGCTATAAAAAGGACCTCTGAAGGCTCTCCCTACACGGTGAGTGGAGACACTGTAAAAGACGGCAGTGAGAGCCTGAGAGCTGCAACGCTGGGCGCCTCAAGGGCAAGGCCTCCCAAACCCTTTGGAGCTTACATTTCACATCTTGCTCACTGGAATTATTTAACTTTCTTCTTGATTTTTTATAGGGACACAGGAAGAAGGATTTGCCTCAAGTATTAAAGGAGACTTTGTATTTGGAATTTTTAGCAGGGTTGGAATGGTTAACACTTGGAACTCTTAGAGATAAACTAAATACATTTTACACAATGAGATGCTTGTGGGTCTTTTGTGAGCTAGAGGTGGAATTCTACGGTCTATATCTAGAATGTTTCCTGAAGGCACGTTTGTTCTCAAGCAGGACTTCTGGATGTTAAATTGATTGTGGGAGGACCTCGCACTAGCTAAATGTGCTGTTAGGAGCTGGGCCAAAACTGAGCAAGTCAGGCCACTGGCAGTCCCTTCCTGGTCCTCTCCACTTCCTGATCTCCATGAGGTGAGTAGCTTTTTGTCTACCATGCTCATCTCCCACCCCGTTTCTATCTTGGGAACACCAGCCATGAAATGAATGATAAGTCAAAAGGAACCTCTCCTCTTTCCAGTTGTGAGTATTGGGAAGTTTGACAGTGAAATTCAACTTAGGGTCCACACAAGAATAACACAAAATGAAGGTCTGATGACAACCACAGGCAATAGGCAGCTGCAGTACTTCCTCACTCCGTAAGCATCAGACTCTCTTCACTTCACCTTCCTCATTACTTCATCCAACAATCTTGTTCACCGATCCATGTGTGATTATAGTCCAAAATCAAATTTAAGGTGCTCTAAAGGTTAACTTGAGTTTATACTGAGTGAGTTCTAGTACTCATCAAGTGATAGCATGTTGTAACCTTGGAAATTCAGCCAACAAATTGGAGTTTCAGAGTACATAGACATTTGCCGGAATCCAAAAGGGTGTAAGGGCACCTTCCATACAAAATAATGGAATAAATATAGTTGATATATTTAACTATGATCAAATGGACTGGACTATTGATAAGATGTTGTATGATTTATTTTATAAAATGTATTCATAGCACGTTTCAGCAAATGAACAGTGGCAACTATTCAGTATTTACCATAACCATGGTATTAAATAATAAAACAATACAGCATATCCTTCCAAATTGCTTGCAAAATTATAGCAACACTTAAGTATTTTAAATAGAACACAGCAATCAAAATCTGAAAATTACCAAATATTTAAAGCTAATAAATAATTATTATACCTAAAATGGTAGAATTATATTAAAAACTGATAGTTCACTTCAGTATGCATATGATATAAAGAATGAAGACGAACTAAATGAGGAGAAGGAGACTGGCTTGATATCTTAGCAGACTAAAGTGCCTGCTTTGGCAGAGAGCAGTGGTTGGGGTTGAAACCCCAGCTAGCCTAGCCCCTGGGGTGCACTGAGACGGAAATGGAAAGACTGGGCATGGTGGTGCACGCCTGTAATTCCAGCAGTTTGGAAGGCTAAAAACAGGAGAATCACTATGAGTCTGATCTACATAGTGAGACCCTGTAGACCCTATATTCCCTGTCTTAAATGGAAGAAGAAAGGAAAAAGAGAGAGAGAGATAAAGAAAGAAAGAAAGAAAGAAAGAAAGAAAGAAAGAAAGAAAGAAAGAAAGAAAGAAAGAAGAAAAAAGGAGAAGGAAAAGGACCCTAAATGACCCCTTGTCCTTCTTAATGTGACAGTCATGTCTTCATGTCTTTTGGGGATGATGAAATCCATGTGGCTTTGGCATATTTGTCTGCTGAACATTCATGATTTTTTGCAGCAGCAGCTTGAATACTTCAGTGAGTTGCGAAGGCAAAACTAACCCTGCATTCTCAGCGAGTTGTGACATACTCTGGTAATAATAATGTAGGTGAGTGCCTGGTTCAGAGGAGGTTAAATCAAGGGTAGGGACCATTTGCACTTTGGGTGAAAGATACATCAGTGGTGTTACTGAGTCCAAATGTCATGCAAACAACTGAAAAGTAGTAATTAAACTTACACCTTTAGCTAGGTTAAGTGGATTATCTGAAAAAGTTCATCCTTGTGAAAAAAATAAATTAAGCAGCGTGAGTTTGTTCATAGAAACTGAAGTAATTATATGAAATATGTAGTTTGGAATTATTGGATTAGGAATAAATTGTATATATTATAATTCTTCTAGGATGAGCTCAGTATTATAAACTATAAATAGGTCAGACGAAGACAAAATCTCTCAGGTAAAAAAAAACTCAGCTCACTTTTTGAGAGGGTCTGTGTGATAAAAAGAAGTGACAGAAACTTAAGTGCATTTTTTTTTTTTTTTTTGGTGGTACCAGGAATTTGAACTCAGAACCTTGCGCTTGCCAGGCAAGCACTTATTCCACTAAGCTATCTCTTCGACCCCAAATGTATTTTTTTTAATCAACACAATAAAGTTCTACACTGTAAAATATTCTTTAATGTTGCTATTCAGGAAAATACTATCATAAAGACCACATGAAGGAGATAGAACAAAATAGTTTGAAAAAAAGGTCAAGATTCTTGTAAATAATGTCAACAAACCTCAATACAAAGACAATTTAAGAAACTAAAGAAACAGTCTTCATTCTATATAAAGGAGAAATTGATGGATAATACACCCAGGTGTTAAACTCATCACTTACTTTTGAAATTATGGACTTTGTAAAGAATCTGTGCCCTTCTCTTTGATTGGAGTAACCACACGTGCGCGCGCACGCACGCTTGTGTGTGTGTGTGTGTGTGTGTTTGCATTCCTCCATTCTTTAAAGCTTCATGTTTGGCCTCTACCCCTCTTCTCTATATGGGTTTCTCTATTAATAGTGATTATAAGAATGTCTAAGGCAGATGCCATACAACTGTCTTCTAGGATATGATGAGTATGCAAATATAGGGCCAACGTATCAGTGAAGACAGCCTTCTGCCTGGACACAAGAATCCTGTTTGCTAATGGATTTTAGTTAGAGAACTGAAGAGTAATTTTCTTTCTGGTGAAGTAGATTTCTCTGACCTAGAAGAAATCATTTTCCACAGAAATTTATTTGTTCCATGCTTGCTCTGCTGAATCGGCACTTTGCAGTTATTTGGAGGTATCCAAAACATCATTTGTCTTTGGTCACCTCAAGTCCTACAGATAGACACAAAATTACCTAGAGGCATCTCAATTAAGTGAGCATGACTGTCTTAATTAGGCAGGAGTCCTCACTATTAACTATCATTAAACTTAATTTGATGCCCTAGGAAAATCTGTGATGAAGCCCATCCCACTAAGGGCAGGGCATTTTCTACTTATATCTCAAGCAGGATGCTGAGAGTGTACTTGACAATGAGGTTCATTAAGACTCAAACAATGTCATTTGTGGACACCTAGACATGTTTATAGGAGTATAAACTATTGTAGTTGGAAAGAACTTCGGAAATGTCATTTCACCTGACACTTACTATACAGGTGATTAAGTAAAAGCCTATGGTCATGAAATTTAACATAAATTATACTAGGTTTTAGGCCTCCTGACTCTCCTTCTAGGTGAGCCCTCTTTGCAGACACCATCATACCTCCTAAACCATATCAACAGCTGAAGCTTATCTCAATGACCAAAGCACCTCTTAATGAGTTGCTACATAGCTGTTGATGGCACACTGATTATAGAATTACAGTTCTGAGCTTTGAGTTCTAACTAATGTTTTAACCTTGGCAGAGTGAATTTTATTGCATCTGATTTTTGTTATTTATAAATTAGAGATAAATTTATCTCATGAAATTGTGGTGGAGACTTAAATAAACCCACTATATGATAGGATGCTTTATAAATGGTAAATCTTTCTGTAAAATGTGCTAAATTGGTAGTAAAACTTTGTGCTTTGATGCTTATCTTCCACTTTTGATTCTAGGTAGTAGATGAAGTACAAATATTTATTCCTCTCCTACAGTCATCACCCTAGCTCACATGCGATGGCACTAGAAATAGTGGTGGAACATAAAGATAATGTTGTGCAGTGACAATGTGGTAAGGAATACACATCCACAGAGGAGTGGTTTGTGCGGGTTCTTGGAAGACAAACACGGGATGATGAGCAGATGGAAGTTGAAGCTGGCTGTGGCAACAGTCCTGAGCTCAGGCAGAGAGACCATGACCCTGACTGAGAGGTGATCATCCCTGAACAATCTTGGAGGGAGTCAAGGCGCAGAAATACAAATGTTACTAAAGAGAAAGAAAATGTGTGGGAATAATGACAGCGAAATTAAATTCTAAGTAAAACTTAGTCAATCTCCAGTGACAAAATATGTGACACCAAAGTAACTCTTCAACACAACTGTCACTATTTCCATAACCATAACCACTAAAAGATACTTCTCTGAAGAAATTGCAGTAGTTATTTGGGGAAAAACAAGATAGATAGTCTTGGACTAGAAAAGCCCCATGAAAACTCTCTAGATTGTACATTAAAACACGATAGCCCCATCTTCCCAGTGTTCTTTAGAAAGGAGATTGTTGGAAGTTATTCCTGTCTCTCTCTATAGCTGTTAGTGAAATTTTACATTCCCATTTTTATTAGTGTGATAAAGCAAGCAACGAAACAAACAAAAAATTGGAGAGAACTTATAGCATGAAAGTGAAAGAAGTAGATAGAATATATGACCTTAGGGAATGAAAAGAGAATTCAAGAAACGGAACAATAGCAAAAATCTCTAACCAGCATTTTTATATTCAAGAGAATATCATATCCATGAAAAAATAAAACACTATGATAAATTACAAAGAAAAAGAAGAGCCTCCTAGACATTAAGAATTATTGCTAGAATGAAAAGCAAATGATACAGAGTTTATAAAAAGAAATAAATGTTTATAGGAAATAGAGTCAAAATTGAAAGATAAAACTATAGTAAAAGTAGTATTCAAATAATGAGTTTCAGAAAGAAAGTAAAGTAAAATGAGAAAAAAAAAATCTCATTAAAAATAATAGAGGGGACCTGGGGAGAGAGCTCAGTGGCATCTCTGAGCCTTCCTGGCAAGTTCAGGGTCTTGAGTTCGATCCCTGCTGCCAACAACAACAACAACAACAACAAATTTATCATGGAGAATTACATGAGTGTTCAGTGATAGGGGCTCAATGACATCTAC
The DNA here is from genome assembly GCA_004027025.1 of Myocastor coypus. Taxonomy (NCBI): domain Eukaryota; kingdom Metazoa; phylum Chordata; class Mammalia; order Rodentia; family Myocastoridae; genus Myocastor; species Myocastor coypus. The sequence goes on along the minus strand of PVJA010002700.1, from coordinate 75,797 downwards.
AGAAAGTGAAAGCAAAATACATATCTAAGCAGTATTTGTTGAAAACTTTGAAACATTTTAAATAGAAAGAAGTATGTCAAAGTTTCCACAGAAAATATATGTGCATCACTCTGGATACTAGAAAGCAACAAGACAAAGCCATCAAACCAGAGATGTGGCCGCCAACTCAGCCACACCGTTAAGTGTGATTGATAGTTTTCTATTGCTCTGACAAAATATTGAATCAACTCAGAAGGAAGAAACGTTTATTTTGGCTTTTGACTTCTGAGGTTTCTTTGCAAGGTTGATTGGCTTCCTTGCTACCCATGGCAAGGTGGAACATCATGGCAGAGAGGTCTTGGTAGAGCAAAGTTGCTTAATTCATGGGAGGAAAAGAAGCATACAGGGAGGGGACATCTGAGGTTCCAATATCTCTAGCTAGACCAACCTACATGGTCTAACTTCTTCCACTTAGACCCTACTCTGAACAACCTGGTGAGCAGGACTTTAGTATATGTGCCTTTGGAAATAAGTCCTAAACCCTAATACACTTATTCATAATGAAGCTTTTTTTTTGTTTGTTTGTTTGTTTTTAAAGAGCATGAACATTTCAAATAGTCTTTCTCAAGAATTTAAGTTTTTTTTTTTTTTTTTTAGGCAGAATGAAAAATAGTAAAAACAAATTAGAAAGAATGCAGAATTTCACTAAACATTGTAATATAAATTTAACAATGGTTGTCATATTGTATAATGTTGCCCTCAGATTATCAGACATAAGTGTACAAAAGTAACAAAAAAGTATATGGAATTAAAAAGAAGAAAAAAAATTAACCATTGCTGTTCCTTTCAACAAAAATTATAGTACAATTATCCAAACTATCCTGTACATGTACATAAATATATCTTGTTCCCTTTCTTCTTTCTTTCTTTTGTTCTGTTTTTCATCCCAGTTGTTTCTTACCTTTGAACAGATTGAGTCCCTCTCAAAGTATCATTTCACCCTTCAGACATTTTTTTCAGGTTTTTATACTGGTGAGACAATATGACGTTTGCACATGTGGGTCTGATTTATTTAACTTAGGAATATGGTCTCTAGTTGCATCTATTTACCTAGGAAAGCCTCAAGTTTATTTTTTATAGTTGAGTAATACTCCACTGTGCAAAAAATGCCACTTCTTCTTATCCATTCTTCAGTTGATAGTCATTTGAGTTGTTTTCAAGATTCAGCTATGACAAATTCTTATGTCAAATTATACAAATTCTTACACAAAAGGAAACTGCAGTGAAAGTGTATATCTAGTTGACTGAATACTAACACTGATTTTCAACATTTATTAGGAATCTGTAGCCAAAGCAAAGAAAACTTAACTCTTTGAAAGTAAATTTATCTTTGTTTATAGAATGCTATAAGTGTGTCCCTGAAAACTACAATTGTAGGTGATAGAAATGTTTTTGGTATGAAAAGAAAGATTGTAGGAGGTGCTAGAAGTGGACAGTGCCTTGCTGAGAGTAGAGAGTCATAAAATATTATCATTAGAGGACTGAGCAAGAAGTACAATATGTAAATGCATTTCTATGGTTGTAATAAGTGTAATGTTTAGAGGGAGCAAAAATAAAGAGGTAGTTATATTTTGGAGAAGAGCTGTCATAGTGTTAGAAAATATTACACTAAATTCTTACTAAATTCCATAGGTAAACCTAAAGCTAATAAATTATAATATAGCATCGAAGTAGATTGTTTACAGATAGAGGAGTAGCTATCTAAGGAATAGCTAAAGGAAATCAAAATTGTTCCTTCAGGAGGGATTAGGGAAAGAAGTTATGGGGATGGAAACCATTGTTCTTTTTTATGAGACTGTAATTCAGCTGTTGGGTGACTCTCCAATGTCCATCCCTTAGGTCTTTCTCAGAGAACCCTGATTTTATTTGTACTCATGAAGCTCAGAGGAAGCCCCCTCCACATAAAACTCAAAGGTCATGTCATTCCCTTGCTGGGGATGTTACTCCGGCCAGTGGATTGGGAAAGGAAGGGATCCAGAGTAAGAGAGCGAGTGTTAGGAGAAAAGTAGTCCTCATTTGCTGGAGAGATCTGGGAGGAGATACCCTGCACTGTTCTCTTAAAGATTTCGCCATGTTTACCAGCTACCTAAGGATGAGAATCAATGAGATAGCAGAGCAGAGAACGAAAAGAACCTCCTTTTTTCCCACTAATGAACCACTACTAATGGAGACACTGCTAGAAAGGTATAGGTACATACTTCTTTATACAAATATTTTTCTCAAGATCAGTTTCAATATGTAAAGTTGCTAGTAGATGGGACATTTGTTACAAGTTTTAATAGATTAGAAATTGAAAATTCCTTCCCTTGAGTATACTGTGGTTTTAAAAATGGCCACTAAAGCCTTAAGAGTAGCTTCCCCACTTCTATACTGACCTTTGAGCCTATCAGCCATTTGCAATTACATTCTATGAAATAAGAAAAAGCAGGTGTTTCCCTTTTCTAAATTTGTTTTCTTTTCAGCTGTTTGATAGAATAAAGACACTTTTATTCATATCATCCAATTATTATTATTTGTCAAACTTATTTGTTTTTTTCTTATAATTATATAATTCAAATTGGTTGAATGCATTGGGTTGAAAATTTTTAGCTGTTGTGCAGGTCTTAGGTGCCTCCCATTGGATTTTCCAGAATATGACTGACAGAGCTGAGCAATGTCAGCTGTATCTACTATATGTTCTTTCTCATAATTCACTCTTTTATAATCGGATGTATGAGATGCAGTCCATATGCATGAATGTTTACTGAGTTCCAAATGAGGAAAGGTTATTGTAGGCCATGCTGGCAGGTCTAGTGCACATGCACACTGGTTTGGGATTTCAAAATCTTTCAAGGAGCTTTGTTGTTGTTATCTCTGCCTCCAGGTAATAGGACTGAACACAGAGGTCAGGTGATTGGTTGGCCCTGGGGTGTTGTGTAGGTTCAGATGGGGTGGGGGCACGGTCTACCAGCACCTCTTGTGCTAATTATATTAAAACTATGGATTAGGAGCGAAGCATTCACAGAGAAAAAAGAAAATCATTTGTTATTTCTGAAAAATTTTAACTTTTGTTTGTATATATGAGTTGGATTTGGCTGCTGAATATTTAGTATTAGTATTATATAAATCAAGTATAATTTGGAAGTCCTTAGTAGACTTGATTTTTTTTTTTTTTTTCCAGAGCTGAGGATTGAACTTAGGCCTTGTACTTGCCAGGCAAGCACTTATTCTACTGAGCTATCTCCCCAGCCCCTGTAGTCTTGATTTTAAAAAATCTTCTAATATTTTAATCAATTTTTCCAAATCTATGTACCCTATTGATATTAAATTCTCTTTTTCTGTGATTCGTGTTTTCAACATAGTTTTACATTATATGGCTCAGATTGGCCTTGAACTCATAGTGATCCTCCTGCCACAGCCTCCTGGGTGCTGGGATTGCAGGTGTGTGCCACCATGCCTGGCCTAAATCATAAATTTCTAAGAACCACTGAAGAACAAGCTTTGTGAAAGGGAAAAGTGTGTCTCCTTTTCATAAAAACCTCATACACCAATGTATATTTATTCTGACTTTTGTACTAACAGAAAAGTGAAAACCTAGCAACATTTTACAAACAATTATACTGTTTTCCAAGAAAAAAATTATAAATGCATGATTTTTAATGCTAATATTTCCTCCCAACATCCTGGCAAGCACTCTATCAGACCATAGACTTTGGAGAAAAAAAAAAAATACAGCAGTGTTTCTTCTCAAACGTTGGAAACTTTCTTTGATTGATCCCACCTGTCTTTGTTTTTAGTGTTTGTCTAGTCTACATGAATTAGCCAGACTGACTCCAAATAAAATGCTGAACACAACTTCCCATAATCTCTCCCTGCTCTTTCATTGCTAAGAGCATTCAGTCAGTAGGCCAGCACTCCACCTCCAGGAAGTCACGGCTTTTGAACTACGTGTCATTTGCCATCATGCAGCTGGTTTTGCTGCTATGCTTTTTACAGTACACCCTGTTTTTCACTGCACCCCCACACTCAATTTAGTCTTTCTCAATGTTCTCCGGAAAAACATAGCTTTATCCTCCAAATGTCTCCCTGTTCCTCCTTTCTAACAAATTCAGAGTATAACCTCTGGATGCCTTGAATTTTTAGATAAAAAAGGCCCAAGTAAATTAGCTCTACCTGTAGTTCTAAGCAATCAGAAATTTGTTTCTAAATAGCTCTGGGAGATTTCACCATATGACTCTCATTAAGGGAAATTGTGGAGCTAATCTCTCTGTGTGACATTACAAACATTAGCTTCCTTTCCAACTTTGAAGGTTTTCTGTGCTTCTTTTGCTGTTAGAACAAGAACTGTAAAAGTGGAAAGGATTTTCAAGATCAATCAATTCTGTCCAATTTACAGATGAAAAATATGTTTTTAAGGATTGTTGCTATTAAGTGGCTATATGTTTTGGCATTTTAATGTACTAACTGTAGACTAACTTGCAATTTAGGAAGGATGTTTTTAGATATAATTTATATAAAACTATGCAATAATGAGAAAACTCAGAGAAAGACCCACACTATCCAAAGTCAATGTTTAAAAGCTTCTATTAACTCTGCAAGCATTATTTTAGTGGTTGTGTTATTGTATTGTATTGTATTATATTATATTATATTATATTATATTATATTATATTATAATATTATATATCAGGGTCTATAGGATCTCACTAGGTAGATCAAACTTGTAGTGATACTTCTGTTTTCAGTCTCTTCCTTCATGCTAGGATTACAGGCATGAGCCACCACTCCTAGTCTCAGTCTCCACCTCAGTGCCCCCCAGGAGCAGGGCCGACACCGCATGCAGGGTATTGAACCCTGGTCGCTGTGTCTGCCTAAGCAGATGCTTTAGTCCACTGAGTTATCTAGCCGGCCCAACAGTTGTGCTAATATTTGAAAGTTGCCCATTTGAATGGTCATATTCCAGAAAACAGGTTAAACATCATCAGATCAACCAGCTAATGGGTTATTATTATTATTAATAAGGCTAATGTAATAGGATAATCTTTTAAGAGTATATTTTGTCATGGTCATCTGACTTTAAATATGCTTTAAATTATAGTAGCATCATTAAATAGAATTTAATAAGTTTTGGCTGAGTGAATTCCTAATACATTGGTTACCATAAATGCCTCTTGGATTTTCAGTGAAATTAAAGCAGTTGTGAATAACTCTTGAATGGGTCCTGACAAGCCATAAGAGGATTCAAATAGATTTACTTGTGTTTTGTGTACCAATAATTTTCTTTCTCAGTAATTCTGCAATCATGCTTAGCAATTTGTAGTAATTGAAATTTACTTTTATAGGTCTAATTGAGGTTTATAGGTTTATTTAGAGAAAATGAGATATCTTTCTTTCATAATATTCTACTTTTTAATTTTAGATGTTAATAAGAAAAGATAAAGATCTTTTTCCTTTTGGTGTTTTTTCCCCTACAATCCAATACTTTAACAGACACACAGCGTTACACAGAAACATGCCGTACTTTGCGAGCTGTTTTCCTCCCTCAGTTATCTCTGCGAGTGGAGAGATGCATGTGCCAGTCACTACTGTATGATTTAGGATCTTCCACTTTGTATCTGCAGTGGCCATAGGGAGCAGGTCTTAGGAAGGGATCTATTCTTTCAATTTGGATCTGACGTTTGTTTGTCCTATAGTTTGTGTGGGGATAGAATACTGTGAACAGTAATAGCTAATACAGGTTGTTTCTCTTCAGGATGGAGCAAATGCGTGACTTACTTAAAGAAGCTTCGCTGTGTCTGGATGACATCTTCAAACTTAATCTTTCCCCAGAAAAAAATCAATCATTTTGCAATGTGTGTATTTTTATATGGAATCTGCTTTTTCATTGGTCTTTTTTGAGAGATATATGATAACTGATTTTAGTTTGAAAATACCACAGCACAATTTTTATATAGGCTTTTCTTTCTTTTTTTCCCCTTGAAGATCTTAATTTCATTCATTTCTTACAAAACAGATAATTTCTAACTCACCCTATATTGAGTTTCATCGCAGTAAAAGACAATTTAATGACTGCAATATAACCACTCATGTTATTCCTACTTTGTAATTCCTGTGAAATGACTCACTGTATAACATCAAAGTGAGATTCTTCAACTAGAAAATGGTTTGTATTAATTGTATTTTGAAAAAGAGAGAAAACCAAAAACTACACCAAATTCTTTAAATAGTAAAAGGGGAAAAACAGAATAATAAAATCCCCACCAATTTTCCCTTCACTTATCTGTTAAGTCAGTAAAGCTGGTCGCTTCTTTATGAAACAAAAACAGATTGGTGAATCTTTTTATGAACAAAAGGTTTTAATTGCAATACATTCTTTGGGAACTTTTGAAAGGAAATGACAGAATAGATTTATGGAGCCTGGACAAAGCATGTGTGTGTCACATTTTTCAGTATTGTTATGCCTTGATAATCATTTGGAATCCCAGTTTAGTAGTGGCACTGGTGGATTCTTTCACATACATTATGTAGAGAAGATTAGCGAGCTCACGGCAACCAAACAAACAAAGAGCAGGCACAGCCACACTTGCTGGAGGCACGGCTTAGGAAAAACATTCTCGTCCTAGGTACGTGTTGACATTGGGATCAAAGCGCTCTCCGAACGTGTCTCAGAACTGGAACCCCAGGTTGTTAGGAGCGAGTGTGGATTTCTTGGCAGCACCATTTTAAAAGGCACAAATTCCCATACAGAGAAGCGTTTCTAGAGCACTGCTGACAGGTGGATATTCCTGTCTAAGTAGGATGGATAGAGCGAGGTACAATAGCTTTCAATTTCAAATACTGTGATTTTTTTTGTATAGATAGAAGCCATTATTTTTTAAAGCATGTGGTTTGAATGGTGCATGCTTGATTTATGACCCAGAATTCTTTTCCATCTATGCCATGTTGGCATTGTCATATAGCTAACTTTCCTTTGTAAACTTAAAATGAATGGTTTTATTATAGTAGTCAGTATGACATTACCAAAAGATATGTGATACCCATGTATTTACGTCTATGTGCATCTATGTAATTGCTGAAATAAGTATAAAAGTAAATATATATATATATATATATATATAGGCAAATTAGTTTTAGAAACTATCAGAAATATGGAAAATTGAGATGTTTCCTTTGTTGAGTTTGAACTGAAAATCTCTGTCCTCTCTCCCACCACTAGACACATGGCAGACATAATATAAGGCTGGTCTGAATGACTTTAAGAATCCTTACTTTTATCTACACCATAGTAGTCTCGTCAAATGCGTGATCTTATTTGGATTTAACTAGATGTGAACCTGGGCACTTATTTCAGATGCAAATCAAGTCTCCATTGTTTTCACCATAAAAGGCAAGAACATGAATTCTACAGCTGATTTCACTGGAAGTGACATGGGATAACAATGCTACTTCCTTTTGCAGACCTGTTTCTCCTCCCACAAGACTTACAGCTTTTCTTCTCTTGCAGCTTGTCGGTGCAAGCCCATCAACATTTATGTGAATAAACTTATAATTAAGCACTATTTCCTAATACTCCCGCAAGTAATTATGTTGAGTATTATTCACCCTTTACAAGAAATCCCTTCAAGATCTAAAGAGTGGCAGCCTCATCAAGTTTTCATTGCCTCCCTTGATGCATTTCCATTTTTGGAAGCATCCTCTCACTTTCTACTTTACATATAGGAAGCAAGAAGAAATTTTAAAAAAAGGTGTCATAACAGAAGCACTTCATTAAATAATTATCAAATTAGAAAATTACATGCTCAGATAACATATATATATCTATATATGTATATATATACATAAGATAAGATATATAGGTTTTTGCACATCTGAATGGACTATGTAGTCTCTTGCTGGTATAAATATGCATAAATTTCTCATCCAACATAATTAGAGAAAATTACACACCTAGCTAATTATACTTCAGAGAAAATGTCTTCTTCCTTAACCCAAATGGTCTGACAACCCTAGCTTCATTTTCCTTAGTTTCACCCTGGCCTACTGTCCTCCTCCAGCCCCCTACTACACCAACTTCCACATTTTATGCTTGCCTTAAAGAACAACCTGTTTTCCCCTCCTCCTGCTGTATTCATTTTCCTAACTCTTTTCAAATTCTCAAATACTAGGCAAGGCTCCAGCTGTTTGTGGGTGGATAAAACAATTACGCAGAAACTCTCGTAGAAGCAAGATGACTCTCCATCTGATGTCATGGATGGTCCAATATCGCTGTTGGCTGCCTCCATCTATTTCTCTCTCAGTCACAAAGGGGACAATGTGTCTCCACTCTCAGCAGAATTTCTTGCCAAAGTTCCTTCTATGCCAGTCTAATGGCTTGTGGAAGCCCTGACACTGCCAAAACACTTCCTTCTAGAGGGCCTGCTCCATAGCTGGTAGGAAGGGCAAGACCTGCGGCTTTGGAGAGATAATGCTTAAGGCCAAGCTCAGCTTTGCGTGTCTGTCCCTGAGCATAGAGCAATATAGGAAATCCCATTTCTGTCATGACAAGCCCGAGCATCAGCAGGGCTGTGGGATTCCCCATCCTCAAGCTCAGTGTACCACTCCTAAGCTGGAACAGCATCTTAGTTACTTACTTTTCTTGTTACTGAGACAAAAATACTGAAACCCAAAATTCAAAGGGAAAGGTTTCTTGGGCTCGCAGGTTGTAGAGTTTTCAACCCGTAATCAGCTGGCTCCAAGGCAGAGCAGAAGGGCAGGCAGGCCTCATAAAAGAAACATTCATGGTGGGGGTAAGACAGTAAAGCAACAAAGCAAGAAGAGGCAACTTTCACATCTTTCTTCTGTCACTTCTATACTCTAAGCTACGGAGTGCCAAGCTAATTAGTACACAGACTTAGTTATCATACACCTTAATCCTAGCATATGCAATGTAGACCCAGCCACCTCTGCAGAAGCCCTGGTTAAGACCGCATGAGGCTTTAGAGGGATGTCTAGACACAGCAATAACATACATTGTGCCTCATTTTCAGCATATATCCGAGAGGCTCTCATAAGCCTATAAAACCAGAAGTTAGCTCTTCTGCCTCTACTTGCTGAATAGCCTGCCTGAACGAGTACTACAATATCAGATGGCTCTGCCTCAGTTTAGGACTTGGAATCCAAGTGGAGTTTCTCATAGGTTTTCCTCTCTCCTTCTTTCCATTTCCCCTGTGAACCCACTGTGACCCTTCTGTAACCATCTCAGCTTTTTCTCATCATTAGGTTCTTAAAAGACAAAGTTATTTTGTCTTATTACATGATTAAGTTAATAAAATTTCTTCCATAATTTAATGTCACAGATATACTAGGTATCTGTTTATATAATATATATGTTATATTATGTTGTATACACAAATTTGATGATTTATTACACATATTTAATGTTCGTACTTCCAGAGAACCAATCTTGGGTACGGTGCTGTTCCATTAACATGAAGGCTTGATGGATTTCTGTATTTCTGAGATAATACTGACACTCAATTGATCACAAGTATTTGAGGTTTTCTATATCACTATAAAATAGCTACTTCACTATGTGCTTTCACCTATAGGTTGCTTTATTCTGTTTTGTGTCCTCTGAACATGAAGAAGTTCAAGGATCTCTGCAAGGTTGCTTGAGGCCAGAGGCAGAACCTGAAGATGGGAAAGTTCCCCAAATATAGTGTATAGAACATTCTGTGGAGCTAAGCATTATATCATCTAGGAAGCATTTCACTGATCTCAGGTTGACTGTCATCAGGTTCTTATCTAAACGTCAAGACATAAAAAGTGGGCTGTACATTGTGTGTATTGTTTATGAGGCAGTCCCATTGTAACAAGGATTGGTGAGGGAAGGGCTCATCTGGATGCCCAACAGAGAAATGCTGGCTGGGGATGGCAGTGATTGATAACGAATGAAATGCCAGGAACCTTAGTGAAGAATGGGGAGATGACATCTGCCACATGATTAGTAGACATCACTAGACTTATCTGGGTACCATAACACATACCACCTCCTAAATCGTTTCTTGACAATTCTTCTATATACTTGTTCAAGACATCAGTATGGTCAGGACTGCATTCTGGGAAGCTCAATACTACCTTTTTTTTGTTTTTGAAAAAAACATTCAGCCTTTCAATTATGTTCACACTGAATGAAATTTACCTTAAACTAACATTTCAGATCTCCACAATATGACCCTTCTTATATTACTGATCTTCCACTTATATATCTGTTACTCCACCTACATTCTCTCTGTAACAGTAAGTATAAACTTATGGCTAGAACATCCACTAACATATTTTTTGCTGATTCTGTGTTCATTATTTATAATAAGTTTCCCTTTATTGGCACCTGCTGAAATCCTGCTACTCCTACATCTGTTCACCTTTAGTAAGCAATTGTTGCTTTCACCTATAGAAAGCAATATATATATATATATATATATATATATATATATATATATATATATATGTATATATATATGTGTGTGTGTGTGTGTGTGTGTGTGTGTGTGTGTGTGTTCTTCTTTTAAGTTCTCACTTCATTCTTTCATGCAAGGATGAAAGAAGTAGAACAAGGTGTTCCACTAGACTACCAATTGCAATCAACAAGGATTTAAACATTTAACGTTGAGTCCTTCACAGCCCATTATTTGTACTAAGGATAGTATAAAAGCTAAAAACAAGATTGTGCTGTTTCAGCTGTGTCAGTGCTTCTAGGCAGTGAGTGGATGGAACTTTACTGGAAATGCTTACCTCAAATCCTCTCCTTTCTAACTAATAATCCAGAGGGTTTGAGCTAAATCTAATACTGAAGACACATTCATATAGATTAAGCCAAACCAGGTATATACGTTTTGTCTCACTTTCTTATATTTCCTTTGAGAAAATAAAAAAAAAATTGAGAGAACCAGTGAATGTTATAGTACTTTGTCCTGTAGCAATCAATATTTCTGGTTAATTAAAAAGCTAATAGTAACCACATTAACAGGAGCTGGAAAGCACCATTGAATTGCTTCATTAGGCCCACGAACTCAACATGGAGAATTATTTGTTTCCTCTTTCTATTTTGTTTTTATAAAAATAAATTTCTCTAACAACCTTTTTGTGATTAGTTTCCCTGCTGCGCAATCCCTTCAGATTATTTAAACATTGCCGTACTTAAGAACCTAACTTTCCTTACCTGGAAGTAGAAAGTATAGGATGTTTGTTCACCTGTGATCATTCCTGTATTGTTTTTGAGGGGGAGAGGACAAGTCTTCTCAAAATCAGTTGAAAACAGTGAAACCATTTAAGAGATAATGTTTAGATGAGAGGATTTTTTTGTGCATAGGATTGAACAACAAAGTAGTTGCAGTTTGAAGTACTGTGCATTCTTTTTCTCTCCTTTTAGTAATTGTGAGAATAGCAAAGTAGTGTATACACTAAGCTTGTGCAAAGGATGACCTTAGAAATCTACGGAAGAATAATTGAAACTTTGTTTTCACACCTGAATCACACTTTCTGTCAACATTTTTCACTCTTCCAAGCCAGAAAAACCAGTACATTTCTGGTGACCAGAGCTTCCAGCATTGCCGTTAAATGCCACTCTGACAAGGGAATTTGTGTGAAATCATTATGAAATATTTGAATATATCCAGAAACATTCAAATAATATTTTCATCATGTTTTTTTTTGATAATTGATATTCTGGACTGTATGATATTGTTAGCAACTAAACTTTACCCATAATCAAAGAAAGATAAAATCTTCCAGGAAATTATTTTAATTTGGACAATATTGTCATATTGTGATGACTGAAATAATGTTTCTGTTGTTTGTTTTAATATATTTTTATTTTATTTTATTTATTTTTTACTTTTAGTAAGAAATAACAATGAGACAGTTTCACAACGTGTTAGTAGGACAACCACAATAATTAATGCAATGCATATTGTTGTCCTCATAGTAGTTGTTCCAAGTACAAGATCCAGACATGACAACTTTTCTAAACACGATTCGTACAAATATTTCTTCTCATTGAACTAACAGAAAGTAGTTGTATGTATACTCCAATATTCCATAATATGAGTGGGTTATCAAAAAAACTGACAACGTCAGAAGCTTTTGACTTGAGCCTTTTACAGATCAGCGTACTAATCTGGCTTTACTTTTTATGCTTCATGGTTAAACTTTTCTGCTAGGTTGTTAAGTGCAAGTTAAAGCAAGATCTATATAGTGAAAATGTAACATTTGTGTCTGAGAAGATCAGTCAAACCCCCTCAGGATTAACCTTTTTAACTTAATATCAATTATAATCTACTTTTTCTAACACACACACATATATATATATATATATATATATATATATATATATAAATATATATATATATTTATGTTTTATATTTATTTTTATTTATTTTAATGAGAAAAAAGATAAAATAACAATGAAACAGTTTCAAAACAGGTTAGTAGAAGTTACAGTAATTAATATATTGCATATTATTGCCTTCATAGTATTTATTCAGAGGACAAGATGCAGACATGATATCTTGTGTAAACAATATTAGTACAAAACTTTCTTCTTAACGAACTAATAGAAAGTAGCTATATATCTAGCCTGTCTTATGTGTACATATATTATCTTATATAATGTATATAATATATATATATTATATATGATATATATATATATATATATATATATGTATTATTTTTCACAACAAAACGGTCCTTTATTTATACTTTTGCAAAGTTAATAACAAGTGACCCAAGGTTGCCTAAGGACTAATAGCTGACCTTAGCCAGACAGGATATTTACCTCAAAAGTGAGGTAAATATGTTTGCTGTAGGCCGTGAAACCTAGTCATACCTACATTTCCTAGTTTCTTGGCTTCCAATATATCTCCTTTTCTGTTTTGTTTTGTTTTGTCAGAGATGGGTGTTCCATTGCAGTTGGAGAAGCTGTATTTAGAGAAGTCTTTAAAGGACCTTTTCATTATGCATGTTTTAAATTGAAGCAATTTATATTTTCTTCTTTGCCTTTTGTGAAAATTATTGCTTTGGGTCTGCCAGATAAATAATTTAGTGGATTAAAGTGCCTGCTTAAGCAAAGCAGCCAGGGTTCGATCCCAGCGTGCTGTGCCCATCCTGTCCCCAGGGTGTGCTGAGAAGGTGGTTGAGACCACCTGTGGTGACACGCACCTCTAATCCCAGTGCTTGGGAGGCTGAAAATAGGAGAATCCCTATGATTCCAATCTATGGAGTGAGACCTGGTAGCCTCTGTAAACCCTGCCCTAAACACATTTAGAAAAGAAGAAAATTATTGCTCTTTCATAAAAGAGTAAACATTCTATGCATTTTTCAAAAACATCTTCAATTTAGGCACAATTTTATAAAACATTCTGAAAGGAATTGAATTGGGCTTTTTTAGGTAGATTTTACTCATTAAGTAGGAGAAGTTGAGGAAAATATGTTTAGATCACACAGCCTAATCAATTTTTATTTACTTATCTGGACATTTTATTAGAGTTTTTTTGTGTTTTCTTTGCTAGTCGTAGCTCTTTGAATAATTGCTTCTACATTATATCTTACTTTATATTCATTGACATAATTTCACTACAAATATTCCTCAGACAACTTTATAAAAACATTAACTTTAAAAATGGTCTTCTTCCATATGAACAATTATCTTTCCCCTCACGGCTCTTTCATTTCCATTTTCCAAACTTCACCAGTTTTCTTCATCTCAACTCAAATACATGCCATCAAAACCCTTTCTCGGTGCCTAAACTCATAGGGCACATTTACCTCTACTTTTCTACCCTTAAGCAAAGCTTCACGAATGCTGACCTCACACAACTTCTCAGACTCATATGCAATCTTTTCCTTTCCTTAATTTATCATACTGATGTCCCCTTCTCTCCAGGCACATTTCTTTTTTTAAATTTTGATGGCATAGAATAGTATAGGAGGGAAGAAATTGGGAAAAGAAGATAGCTTTCTGCTACTGCTGCAGCTTTATCAAAATTCTAAGATAAAGTTCATTTAGGACAATCTCATTTATATTTTTATGTGAAAGTAGCCACATAACACTGTGTCATTCCTAGCTACTCCTCCACCCCACTCCACCAGTATTATTTTCCTGATTTATATATTACCTTCACTATGACATCTGTTCTGGGTTTGAACAATGAGCAAGACTAAACAAGCAAGCTGATTTTAATGAGAAAGACAGTAGCCTGATTAAACTAATGTCCACCAAGATTTGAATGACTAGTAGCACTTTTAGTTCTTCCATTATTTATGTTTTGAAATTTTGCACCATAGTAGATTATACTTTCCTGCCTTTCACAGGTTCTTTTCTCCACATTTATTCTCCACAGCTGTTATTTAGGATAGAAAAAGTCCTTACCCAGCCAAACATCTTTCATGATGTCTAATGCGATGAATCAACATTTTTTGTAAAAGGTCAGTGTGAGTTCTGTGCAGAGTGAATTTTAAGCTTGACGATCTGATGTGTGACTTTGAGTTTAGAAGTCAGGAATTCATACTATGTGAGGAAATGTTGCTTGGACATCTCCTATTAGTCTCCATTTCACAGTCTCTACATCTTACAAAAATAACCCAAAGAAAATCTTTGGTAGGAAATTAGCCTTCAAACAAATTTTCTTTAGTCTTGTGTGTTGCCAAATTTGATTATATCCATTAAATAAGGTTTAAATTTCCTGAATATCTCTAGGGAGTTTCAAATTTTACTTTTTGGAATTCCCACAGTTATTAGTGTGAACATATCCCAGGCACCAGAAAACACTGCCAGAAGAGACCACATGAAGTGACAACATGAAAAGAATATTTTTGGGGTCAATAATATGTGACATAAAAGAGTATGTGAACTTCAGTGGCATTGTCCTATATTGTTGTCCCCAATAAATGTGAATATATATTAAATATTCACATAACATATGCATTGTGAAAGTTGTATGCACATGAGATATGTATTTGCATAGATGTGTGTATGTTGTCTAAATGCTTTGTAGATCAATTGGATATAGTTATTCTTAGTCATAAATATGTTAACTTTAGAAACTTGAATGTAGATTATTGAAATCCCTGCAACATGTTCTATCCCCAAACTCCTTTTTCCCAGGAAAGTCCATGCTGAAGCAGGGCATAGCCTGTACAGTTGTGTCAGGGAGAGCTTTCCCCACTGCTTCAGAACTTAGTCCTGTGCCTTTAACCCATTATAAAGATTAAAGAGTAAGTGCTTATATTGTTGTATTTTGTTGAATATTATTCTTACTCAACTGTTATCTCTATAAAACAGCAGATTTTTCCAATGATTACTCGATTAGTATTATTTTATACACATTTTGTTGTGGTCAAAATATTTATCAGAGTCCTACTATGTGTGGATACCAAGATGAAGAAGACATACACTTTTAAATAGTTCATAGTCTAGACAGTAACAACCTTATGTTAATCATGTATATATAGCCATATTTTATAACTGTGTTGAAGGGTACTTATGCAGATATGTTTAAATACAAGATAATTACATTGAACAATTGCATGCACATATTTTTAACTGAAAATCTAAGAACCAAATTAAAATAAAAGAGCTAGGGTAATAATAAGAGAAAATGTATCTTATAAATTGAAAGTAGAATTCTGAGCTTATGAAGGCAAAAAGAACCAATGAAGTGCATTTTTCTGACAATGATTGGTGAGTTTCCAAATATCTTGAGCCTAAGTTATTAAAGTTAAATAGTGAAACAATATATCTTCATAAGCCCTTCTGTACTTTGACTTTACAACTGTGTTATTGATCAAATGTGGTTTCTCTCTTCTAGAAAAAAAAAAAAAAAAAAACACCTTTAAAACTCACATAGCTTTGCTAGTTATCAAATTCCTTGTGAAAAGTAATATTCTGATAAAAAAAAATGAGATTAAATCAGGACCACCTGGATTACATGACCTCTGAATATGTGGAATTTTAAAGGAGTTATAAGAGAAATTTCAGGCAAAATCCCCCTTGATTTGGAATAGGAAAAAGATCTGTAAAACAAAAAGTGGGTATGAAGAAAATGTAACATAGGAACTCTGCAGGAGTTTGAATTGCTTTCCTATTCAAAAATATTTACATCTGTTCTAGAAATAAATGAACAGTCCTGGGATGACTTGTCCATAATAGAAATTCAACTTTGTGTGAAATTCATGAAACATCCCCCCAAATAAGGTAACATCCCCCAGTTGTATGATTTCACATATCACCACAAGTAATTTAAAATTTCTAACACGTGACTTGAAAGAATCTCTTACTAGTGGCTGTAGGAATATATAGGGAATTTACATTTATATGTGCATGGATATGTATAAAATGTCTTCTACTAACATGTTTTTGTAAATAAGGCATTTGTGCCTCACAATGTATCCTCCCACCACTTTTATGATACACCTACATTAATTTCACTCATATGTGCACTATCACTGAACTTTGCCAAGTTTATCTGCACTATAGTTTTTCTACGAGGTAGGTGTACATACCTGAGGTTTTAGAAAAGTGAAAAAAGCACATTCTTTTCCCATCATGGACAGTGGCATTGTTCATAGGTTTCTCTCAACTCTGCTGTATCTTCATTTGCCCATAACCTAGGTGAAAGTAATTCCAGGCTTACTAAAAGATAATGAGTCTGCTATCACCAATGAAAAGTTCCTTCGAGCAGAACAGTGCTGTACCATGCTCTGTGAGACTCCACAAAACCAAGATGCATCACCCTTCTTTCCTCGAATTGCTCTTAGGCAAAAGGAGAATACTGAGAATCTCAAGGGATTGACTTGAGCAAATGATTTGGAGAACAGAGAACCCAAATAGAGGGACATCCCAGTGGTGGGCAATCCGCAAACCTGGTTACAGCCTGAGAGACCAAATGATCAGATGGATCCGTGCATGAAGTCTTCTGAACCAATTCCTTAGAGCCTTCAAAGGTGTCCTACATTTCAGTATTTTATTCAGGGCTGACACTGAACCTGAGAGAATTACACTTACAGTCTTAGTATTAACCTTTATCTGGGGTACAAGGGACCTTCAAGTTTCCTGAGTCATAATCTCTGTTAGCCCCATGAACAAGCTGTCTCTCTCCCTACACATGATTTCTCAGAAAGTCACAATTTTCCTGGAGGTCAGGATATGTAGAGTGGCTTGATGATGGTGAGAAGTGGGAGGAATTGCTTCCCAAACTTCAGTGGAAGCCTCTCTGTGCGAATTCTTCACTGCGGCGAAACTTTTTCTTTCGTTAATAAACAGTGCAGCCTTCTTGAATGATAATCATTACTTATTTGATGTCAGTAATTAGGCATTTTCTGGTACTCATGTTCTAATTAAGTTATTTCACTAGATCACCGACTACTCTTGAATTTATTAGTAGTGTTTTGCTATGTATAAAGCACTAATCTCATAATATTTTAACCAGAAAACATAGAGGCCTTATTCTTGCAATAGTCACATAAAAAGAAAGGCTAACTTTGCTTCGCACCTGCAGATCTTGATCTATGTGAACCACAACAATGAGTTAAGTTGAGGAGACAGTGTCTACAAGTCGTAAGGAATTTCTAAATTCTAGCAGAGGAACCTGTAGGGAAATCCCTGAGTTTCGTAGCAACCATAACAATAGCGGAGTCAACATAAGCACCTGCAGACCAGCATCCCTTCCCAAACGCTGTAAAGCATGTGGACACGTGTGTGGCCAGGAAACTTGTGGGCCCGGCACTTCCAGCACCACCCTGAACTGCATCTTTCTTTCTCTGTACTATAAGCAGACTGGTTAGATGTGGAACAATGCATCTGACATTCAGGGTTTTTTGATGAACTTTACACACTTCTTGGGCTGATTGTTCCCCGAAAGAAATGATACAAAGAGAGTCATATTTACTGCTATTTTGTTTAGTAATTTGAATAGTGTTATTTGTGCTGTAGAATATATAAATCGGAAAGATTTTTAAGGAGCTTTTGTCCCCGAAACCATTACAACATTCTATGTGAGCACACCGTTCCTGGCATCCTGTGTTTCTGTACCAGTCTCAATGCTTTCAAATGTGCCACTTCTGTGAAGCCCAGGCTCTTGGCATCTATTGACACTCTAGGGCTATTATACTTTGTAGTTCACATAGAAACAGCATTCTGTTGATACACACCAGTCTTCACGTCGTGGAACAAGCCTTCTTGACCAGTAGCCAGTTCATCAAAATAAACAGTGGATCCTCAGCTAAATGCTAACTTTTGTGCCAACTGTGCTTAGTTGATGCGGTGTCTTTCCCACAATCCAAGCCTTAACATGACAACCAAACTCAACTTATCCAATGGCAACAGAAAGATACTAAGAAGAAAAAAAAAAGCAGTAGTTTCCCACCTGAATCTCTGACTAAAAGTCATACATAATATAGAAGCACCAACTGGAATTTGTTGATCATTTTCCTCTGCCTCCTAGAGAAAAAGAAAATTAGTGAAAAATGAAATGGGAAAGTGTTATATGTACAAGCTTTCAGGCTTCATATGATTTTTTTTTTTTTTTTGTTAAAATAGCAAATCTTAAAGGCTCTTTCAGACTCAAACAGCCCTGTGGGATGACCGTTAGGCGGTCAGCAGATTGACATTGGAGGACTCTCAGGAAGAGGGGAACCCCTGCCACGCTGAGACAAAACTGAAGAGAGCTACAGAACTGCTCCTTGAAAAAATGAAACTAACAAGTAGAGGGGTAAGTTATTGAATATAGTAACCTTAACAAAGACATTCAATAATTATAAGGAGCTACCAGTCCTCTCATACCCCACAGGTAACCATCTTCCAAAAGACTAATTGTGACTGCGTGCAATTCCTGAATTAGTGATCGTGTGCTGCTGCATAGTAGTTGGTTGTACTTATCTCTTTTTTTTTAGTTGTTTCTAAAGATCTGTTTAACATCATGATAGCCAAAATGTGAAAAGATTCTGGACGTATCTTGAATTGTATTTTACTTGAGTTTCCTTGGTAGTATTTTTTAATTTAAAATCAAAATTTTAACTGATCAAACCAAAAAAAAAGCCCTACTGATAAAATACTGTGTGATATCTGGAAACACACATGCATTATATAAAATTTAAATTTAACATCTATTTCAAAATCATGATTTACTAGTAAATACAAAAAAAACTTACTTTTTTTAGCTTTTGGAAATATTGGGTACACTATTGTTATCTATATTCACACTTTGGTATGCACCAGAACTTCTTAATCATGTGGAAGTGTAAGTTTGTGTTGTTTAAGCAACTTCACCTTATTCCTCTGCCAACCTGAGTAATTCTAGCACTATTTTTAGGAGAACAAACCCTTATGTAGTTTTTCATTTGGCTTCCTTGGATTACAAAGAAGTGTTTTCTCCTGGTACATCTTAACTCCTTGATAGGTCAGAAAGCCAGGTGTCAGTCATCTTGTGCCCTTTTCTTGGCCTAGTGGGAATCCCACTCTGCTACATCAGAGCTTCATTCATTCATTTATTTATTTATTTATTTATTTTAGAATTCTATTTTTTTTCTTGTTTCAGAACTTTTGTTTGTTTGTTTATTTATTTATTTTTATGGATGGCTCAGCCTGCCCTGAGGGCAGGGCTGGCGCAAGTGGTGCCAGGGATCAAACCGCGGTCCCTGTAGCCGCCTACGCTTTCCTTTTTTTTTTTTTTTTTTTTTTTTTTTTTTTTTTTTTTTTTTTTTTTTTTTTTTTGTCTTTTTGAGACAAGGTCTCGCTATGCAGTTCAGGCTGGCCTTGAGTTCACTTTTGTAGCCCAGGCTGGTCTCAAACTCGCATCAGTCCTCCTGCCTCAGCCTCCTGAGTGCTAAGCTTTCCTAAGCAGGCACTTTCAGACCCCTGAGCCATCCTGCTGGGCCCCTCCATCAGAGCTTTAAAATGATAAAATTTCTCCCACTTATCCTGTGGCAATCATAAGGCCTCAAGAAAATCAAGAATCATCAATCATATGAGAGCTGAAAGAAATTCTAAAAACAATGTTAAGAGGATATTTAACCACTATAAGGTTACTAACTACTGTGAATTTATGATTATGTAAGTCAAATGATGGCCCTCAAAGTTCCCAGAAGAGAGACTACGGAAAATCACTTAGAAACACCATGAAAAGCATATAGACAATGTCCAGTATTAGATTCTAACTTAATTAGCCAGCCACACCTAAAAGACCACTCGCTTGAAGTAAAATTTAGAGCTTTTATTGCCAGGAAAAATCTGGAAAGGCCAGACCCTCCTGGAAGATCAGAGAACCACATAATTAGGCATCAAAATTCACCTGGGCTCTCCAGATGCCAGAACTATATTTTAACTTAATGGAAAATTT
This sequence comes from Myocastor coypus, assembly GCA_004027025.1. Classification (NCBI taxonomy): domain Eukaryota; kingdom Metazoa; phylum Chordata; class Mammalia; order Rodentia; family Myocastoridae; genus Myocastor; species Myocastor coypus. The sequence continues at coordinate 55,404 of PVJA010002700.1, read as the reverse complement.
TTGTCTTCAGTACTTTTATTTATTTATTTTTTTAGTTTTAAAATAAATTCTAACCATGTGTACATTTTGTCACTTCTCTCATGAAACTCCTCAGAAAAGCTACAATTTAAGACTGTTTTATGTAGTATGACATCATGCAAAATAAACCAAAGCAGATTTTCTGAACACACTACACATGACAACAAATGCTAAGATATGGCTGGGTTCCAACATGGGTTCTGCCTTAAATACTTAGTTGGGGGAGAAAATATATAAATTTTAAACATAAATGCAATCTTGAAAATCTAGAAATATGTTCACATAAAAAAGAAGAATTACTATAATTGGTAAAGCTTTGCTTCATCTTCAGTCTTTTTGAGTTTTCAAGTATTTTCTTTTTTTCTTTTTCTTTTTTTTTTTTTTTTTTTTTTTTTTTTTTTTTTTTTTTTTTTTTTTTTTTTTTTTTTTTTTTTTTTTTTTTTTTTTTTTTTTTTTTTTTTTTGAGAGGCCACACTGTATTTGGAACACAATATATAAGACAGCCAGAGGCAACATTCCTCACCCGCATACTCACTTCTGATGAGAACTTGTGATGAGCAACAATGGAAGTCATAGGATAAACAAACACAAGGTCTATGGCCATCAAAATCATGGATTTTAATGCTTTCACACAAGTAAAACATTGCAAAATTGTATACTGACAGCTTAGTGAGTAACAAAAGCATTCTTTCCATATGAGGTTCATGAAATGTTAATATCCTAGCTGCATTTTCTCTTGATCCAGAGGGAGGTTTGTGGAGTAACAGAAATCCTTAGGCACAAAATGTTCAAGTGTAAAATAGGAATATAGAGGCAATTGGAGCACCAGCCCCCCACTGGTTTTCTACCTGGCACAGAAAAATGGAACTTAAGTTAGACTTTTTTTCCCGTTGGAGACCAGTGTTTCTTCAAATTTCCTTAGGTTGAGGGCATATACCATCACCTGCAACTTTCCTTACTCAGATGAATGGACAGAATGTGCAGATGCTGGCATTAGGGCATGGAAGCCTAATTTCGTTTCTAAAAGGGATGAAACAAAGTTGTACATACCTGTCATTTTTTTGTACTTCCTTCCTATGCTTTTTTGGTAAAGATAGCCTCACATGGTCAGATGGTGGCGTGGATGATGGAGCTAGCTTTGAAAAAATATTTTATTTGGTCAGTGGTGAGCAAGAAAGGTAGGCATATGGACCTATGTGGCCAGTAACGGTTTCATCACGGTGGATTTCAATTCTCTTACCTAAAATTCACTGAAAAAGTCATTATCCAAGACTGTTTTTGCTCTAAATTGGGAGTTATGCAGTTCTTCCAGAACTTACTCTTTTTTTTTTTTTTCTTTAGTACAGGGTCTATAGGGTCTCACAACACAGATTGGACTCGTAGTGATCCTCCTGTTTTCAGCCTCCCCAGCACTGGGATTACTTACAGGCATGCCCAGTCTCCATGGCCGTCTCAGCATGCCCCAAGGGCAGGGAGAGCATGGCATGCCAGGAATCAAACCCTGATCCATGTATCTGCCTAAGTATGCACTTTCATCTGCTGAGGTATCTGGCTGCACCCCCAGAGTTTACTTTTGGGATTCTTCTTGCTAATAGAAATGAAAGCTTATGCTCATTGGGTTTGTGTAAATGTCTGACTTCTGAGCCATGGTTCTTACTATTTCCATACTGGAGATAACTACTTTGTTGATGCCATCCAGGGACCTTTCTCATTGCATGTTCAGATTGCCTTAGGATTTCTTGAAAATTTACTCTGTAATAGAAATCTCACAGTCTGATTAGAAAGAGTAAGATAACTTTTACAAAATAGATATCCTGTCATTCACACATTGGAGTAATCAGTGACTGAGTAGGCAAATATCATTTGAATATGTTAGCTTATTTCTGCCAAGCCTCTTGAATTTGTATAATAACATTACAGCCCTACGTATTTCCTTAGTCTCTTAACACATGTCGTCTTGCTTTTTATGTTGAAAGGAAGTGAACTTTCTTTCCTTTAAGTTTGATCATCATATGTGTGGGTAAAAACCGGAAGGAAAAATGCTATGTTAGATTCAATGAAGGAGTAAAATCAAGAGAAAAAATCAAATCCATCATTGTCTTAGTCTATATCTTAGCCATGCATTAGTGCTCACCTCAGCAAGCACATATACTAAAATTGGAACAACACAGAGATTAGCATGCCCCCTATGCAAGGATGGCATGCAAATTCATGAAGCATTCCATATTTTTTATGCAATACCTATGAAAATACCATCAACATACCTTAAAGACCTGGAGAAATTCCTAAAATTTATTTGGAACCAAAAAAGATTTAGAATTGCAAGGACAATCCTGGGCAACAAAGACAAGGCAGGAGGCATTATAATTCCTGACTTAAAGTTACGCTAAAAAGCTACAGTGACAAAAATCAGCGTAGTATTGGCAAAAAAATAGATGTGAGGATCAATGAAATAGATTAGAAGATGGAGAAGCAAATATAAACACACTAAGCCACCTTCAACAAAGTGGTCAAACCTACTTACTGGAATAAATAGCCTCTTTAACAAATGCTGCTAAAAAAAAAAAAAAAGTGGCTCTCCACATGCTGAAAACTAAAACCTGACCCAGGTTTATCTCCATGCACTAAATTAAAGTCAAAATGGATCAAAGATCTAAATAGAGAAATTTAAATCTCCTGGAAGAAAAAGTGGAGAAAATCTTGAAGACATTAGGGTAGGCAAAGAATTCATGAACAAAAATCAAAATGTACGTTTAATATTTGAAAGTGTCAACAACTGGGACCTCCCCAGCTAAGAAGATTTTGCACCTCAAAAGAAATTATCAACAGAGTGAAAAGACAACCCACAAATTTTGAAAAGATTTTAACTAATAAGTATTCAGACAAAGGTCTTCTACCTATAATCTATAAAGAACTAAAAATTATTACAGTTCCAATATTCAAAGGCCCAATCCAGAAATGGGCATCTGAGATGAACATACATTTCTCAGAGAAAGAAATTCAACAAGCCTACAAATACTAGAAGAAATGCTCCATTTCACTAGTCATTCATGAAATGCAAATTAAAACAGTTAGATACCATCTCACCCCAGAAAGAATGGCTTTCATAAAGAAATCAAGCAACCACAAATGTTGGAGAGGCTGTGGGGAAAAAGGAACCCTTCTCCACTGCTGGTGGGAATGCAGACTGGTGAAACCATTATGGAAAGCAATGAGGCTCCTTAAAAAACTAGAACAGGAAATCCCATTGAATCCAGCTATCCCCTCACTGGGAATTTTCCAAGAAGAACTGAAAACATGTCATAGTGGTATCTGTGCACCTATGTTTATACCAGCACACTTTGTGATAGTTAAATCTTGGAAACAACCAAAATGCCCACTATCTGAAGAATGGTTCAAAAACATGTGGTGTTTTCATACAATGGAATATTAACTGCTATAAAGAATGATATACTAGAAGACTTCATATATAAATGGATGTATCCTGACCATAGACTCATAAGTGAAATAAACCAGACCTACATGTGTAAATATCGTATAGTCTCCCTAGTGTAAGAACTGAAAAGAAGAAGAAAACAATGGTGAGGCATAACATAGCTGAATAAAAATCAAGGACTTAAGAGTTAAACAATGAAGTGACTGCAAGCAGAAAAGATAAGAAGCATGGCAGGGGCAAAGCTATGCACTATATATAGGATGAAATAGATAATGGTCCTAGGAAACTCCAAAAGCTTTTTCATGCTGAGGATAGAAATGTGTAACAGTAAAAATATGCTTGGAATATCTGTCATTCTGGTCTTTTATATGCGTGCTGCTTCTAATGTAATTTCAGTTATTGCTATAACCTCTCTCAAGTAAATGGTTGGTTTACAAGAAAACAAAAAATGGTATTAAGTGAGAGTAAAAGACTAGGAAAAATGCCATAGGATTGACCGGCTACAATTTTACATATACTTAGATTTCTAAATGTGTAAAAATGTGTAATTGCTTTTATCATATTCTATTGAGATTTGTTATAATACCAATGATTGATAGAAAATAACAATTCCAAGTTAATTCTAAGATGTTTGATATACAGAAACTCATGCTTAAGTACCTATGCTATAAAGTAATAGTATCACTAAACTTTTCTTCTGGAGGGTTAAGTATATGAGTTTACAGACCAAAGATTATAGAAAAGAAGAGGCACAAGAATAGCCAGTATTTTGGCCCTAGCCCTTCAAGGTCAGTGAGGACTCAGGACATAAGAGAACCAGTTCTATAACATCCCATAACTCAGTGGTTTCCCAAATTTTCTGTTTAAGGAGATTATGGGGCTACAGAGGGAAGGTATTGAAGATACATAGTGTGCCAAAGGAGAGTCACCTAGAGAGAAAACATTCTCTCAGGCTTTCACAGAGAGAAGACTGGTCAAGCAAGGGTTGTGACTCATCCAGATGGCTGACACGGACAATAGTTCTACAAAACATGGTCCCTGATTCCAAAGTAAATCCTGAGGGGATTTGACTGACCTTGGGAAATACAAAAGTTACATGTTTTGTTATACAGGCTTGCTTAAACTTGTCCTTAACCACCCAGCAGAAAAGTTTAACCACAAGACATAACACATAAAGCTAGATTAGAATGCTGAGCTGTAAAAGGCTTAAATCAATAGCTTCCAACTGCCAGTTTTACCAATAAGCCACTGTGATTATGGAATACTGGACTATGTATACAACTACATTCTCTCGGTTCAATGAGAAGAAATTTGGTTATACCTATAATGATTTGAAAAATTATAACATCTACACCCTGTGCTCTGCATAACTAAAAGGAGGACAACAATATGTATTATATCAAATATTTAAATGTACTGCTAATGTGTTTTGAAACTGTCACATTATTATACATTGTTATTTTTTATTAAAAGTAATAAAAAAGAAAAAAAACTTCCAGTGAAGAATTGTGGGGTGATTTCTAACTTCTTATTAACCTTTAAAAACCCTATTAAAGAGATTAAAATTAAAATTAAATTTGAATTTAAAAAGGCATGAGCAATGCTGAGCAGGAGCCAGCTCTTGTCTGCTATAATGACACAATTATTAAATATTCAGAACTCTTGGAAGCCACTGCAAAACTCTTGGTAGCTAAAAATAATCCTACTAGGAATGTTTACAACATTGAGACCCATAAACACTACAGAGCAAAGCTTTTTCTTTCCTTTCTTTTTTTCCTTAGAAAGCCATTTAGTAGCACAACACTAAGGAAACACAAGTGGAAGAAGGCATCCAGGGACTTGAGGGAGGTAATACAGTGGGGAGGGGTTATCTGAAAGAACTAGGAGCAGGGAAGCAGATATTTAAATGGTAGATAAAGAAAACTTTCACAGGGGGAGACATTCGTAGGGGAGAGGTCTACTCTCACTCTGACACAATTAGAAGGAAATACTACTATTTCCCTTGTATGCTATTTCCTTATGACCCTTCACTGTGAAAAAATGAAGTTTTGATCAGCAACTTATTCTTTGAAACTTCTCATTTAAGATGTCAATGGATAGCCAAGAAACAATAGACGTTAGAGGAAAAATGTACCAAAAGACAATGACAAGAGCAAAGAATATGGAAGAAACAGAGACAAGACAGCAGGGAAATATTGAAAGATTAATTAGTATTTGCAAGTAGACAAAATAATGAATTACATCCACGAAAAAAGAACACTAGCAGATTTTTTAAAATGCAGAAAAAGGGAAAAGATCTTTAGAAATAAAAAATATGTTAATATAACTTAAAAAGTGAAAAAGAAATATTAAAAATAAAATTGAAGACCAATCTTAGAAGATATAAATTATAACCCAGCATGGACAATGTATCTGAAAGCATTCTTCAATTTAGTGTAACTGTCTTATGTGTTTTATGCAGTTAGCTGGCCTATTAGTTTTGTTGTTAATCCGTACATATGATAATTAACTTTACAAGGACTTATAAATAAATATGATGCTTCCAGCATATAGTAAGATATGTGACATATACATGTACCAATTCACTCCAATAAAGGTCACTATGCATTGAAAACATGTACTAATACAATTTTAAGAGTAGTCCAAGTTGAAGAAGTATTAAAGATAAAAGTGAAAAAAGACAAAAACTGGTTTAATTTTATTATTATTATTATCATTATTATTATTATTTTGCAGGACCAGGATTCAAATTCACAACCTTGCACTTGCCAGGCAGGTACTTGTGCCATGGAACTATCTCCCCAGCCCCTTTAATTTTTTATTATTGTTAGTTCTAAATAGAAAGAGACAAAATAGAAAAGGAAACTTGTCAAACAAATAGACAAAAATGCCTTCCAGGATAAAAATTAACTAATTTTTAGATTGATGAACTCATATAGTCTTAATTTATTTATTTTTATTTATAAAAAATCAACTTAAAATGTATAAAATATCAAAATTCTAAGGAAGAACAGTAAAAAAAAAAAAAAAAAAAAAAAAAAAAAAAAAAAAAAAAAAAAAAAAAAAAAAAAAAAAAAAAAAAAAAAAAAAAGGACTTGGAACCATAGACATTAGAAAGTAGAGAGTAATAGAACAATTCTTTTGAAACTCTAAAGAAAAATGATTTTCAAGCCTGAGTTCCAGTCCCATTCCAAGAATTTTTTATGAAGTATGGAGATAAAAAACGTGTATTTACATTTAGAAAGTGGGCATTTTTAACAGCAGCACCTAAGGAAGATTCTTTCCCTGTGGCATGTAACGAGCTACTGGAAACAGGGAAGTGAGAAAGTCACCTATGGGGCTTCATAAAGAGGCTTCAGAAAGCCAGCACTGAGTAGTAGAAGAGGCACAGAAATTTCTAGGAGAGGCTCAGGATCACAGCTGGCTGCAGGTGGAGAGAATAACCAAGCCAGACTGCTTAGGAAGTGGGAAGGCTCCATGCAGGATAACCAAGATGTTGAAATTCCAAATAACACTTTTTGTTTTTTTCCACAAGTTTAGGCACAAATTAGCAACTGAGAAATAAAAACTAACAGAAAAAAATGAGGTCACACTTCACGTTAAGGCAAGTAAGTTACAGGAAAAGATATATAATCATAATTAACAACTTGGTTGTTAATTCTTCATTGTAGCAATGATTTTCCTTCAACCAAAAGAATTAGTGAGAATAAAATGTGTATTTGCCTTTTTATGGTGCAGTAATAAACAGCATGCCTTGAGAAAGCGAAATTTTCCTCTCATTGTAACATCTGTGGGTGCATCTCCTGATGGCTCCTGAAATCACATATATGTATTACTCTAATAAAAATTAACTGTATAGAAAGAAAATCAACTTCCTGAAAAAATTTCAGATTTCATAACATTTTGACATCATAATTCAACATTTTAGATGTTTAAGAAAACTGAGTCATAAATATGATTGTACACCACATTAAAATACAAGATTAAAGGTTACTTTCCATAATCTCAGGCCTATTCTCAGTTTACTATGATCTTTTAAGTGCTGTTTCCAGACTGCCTCCGAGATTAAATTTCCATGAGATTGCACATGACCAACTCTGCCCTTCCCTACCTAATTCTACTGCTATTGTACAACAAATTACTGCTAACTTTAGTACCTGAAACAAGCCTTTTCAGTATTTCACCGTGCCCATACATCTGGGGTCTTAGCACAGTGTACAGAAAGCCTCTGCTGAACTTAAGCAGCCCCGAGTCTACAGGACAGCTTGAACCACTGGATGGAGATAGGCTCTGAGACCGGAAGCTAGAATCACAGAAAACGAGAAGGAAGTCTCAGTGAGTCTCTTTTCCCTTCTCCCTCCCCTCCATCCTCTCTCCTCCTCTCTTTTTCCTTGCCCTCTGTCCTTCCTCTACTCTTTCTCTGTCTCTGTGTTACTCTAGGTCTTTCTTCTCTGTCATTACACTTGGACTTTAGGATAGGTAAATCCCCAGGTGCTGACCATAGCACACCATCTGTGGCAAACCAGTCCAGGAGCTACAGGGAAGGAAATTAATTACCTTGAGCTCTGATTCTTTTTTAAGCTCTTGTGGCAAGATTGATCTCTGTAAAAGAGCAAAGTACATTATCTAGATTTATGTTACAGTTTGTGCTTTGCTTGCTTTTAACCTTAGGACCAATTAGATTATTGTTTACTGAAGTATGGGATCGGAATAAAACCTTAGCAGCCCTATATCCAATACAGACTATTAAATCTCTACCTTGTTTAAACCAAATGGCTGACCTAAACTCATGTACAAAAATTAACACACACATTTTTTGTAGTATTCCTTGAAAGCAGTGGAAACAAGTACAAATTTCTCAAAGCTGTTATATCCTGCACAGTAGCACAATTCAAGGAACAAAGCAAGAGTAGCCATCATGGGCAACATGAGTAATTGTGTTCTAATCTATCTTGTCTGAGATATGAAGGCTGGTATGTAATTATTTTTTAAAAATACTTTACACCATATTTCTGGTGTTGACTTCAGTTTTGTGGGTGAATGCCAGAACTTGTCAGCCAGAGCTTCCAACTGTAATGAGCAATTGTGTGGCTAAATGTGCTAACACAAAGACTTACCCATGCCAGAAATCCTCTTTTCCTGGAAACTACACAGCCAGAAAATCTGTAGTCTGAACAAGTGACAACTTGCCATTCATTTACTGAGGAGAGAGATTCTTTCCTGTTTAGAGCCTGGAATCCCAGAAACAGCAGGTAAAACTGTGACAACATCAGAGAAGAGTCCAGATCATCTGACCAATCCATAGTACAGCACCATAGTTTATTCTCTGATTAAAGGAGTCATGTGATAATAAACACATAATGTTGAATTTCCAAGAGAATTATGTGATTAAGAAATATTTGCTAATCAGAGTTTAGCAAAAAAATTCTCTGTGGGGTAGGATAGACTGTCCTATGGAACTCCATGTTAACTCATATTTCTTAAAACATAAAACTTTATATAATAAAAATTTTTGCTCTTATAGGTATTTTTGTGAGGAAAATCATATTAATTTCATTCTGAAAGGAATTTCGTGCACCCGAGATATAGAACTTCATGCACCCGAGATATAGGTCAGCAGCAATAATGCCTGCTTGGGAAGCACAAGGTCCTGAGTTTGATTCCAGAGACAGACAGACAGACAGTGTGAGATTGTCACCTCAGAAAACATTTGCACACAGAAGTTAAAGGATCACATAATCTTACACATAAGATAAATTTTCAAGCTGAAATGAGAAGTGAGAAATGCCCCACTGTACACGACAAAGTGTGTTTGATGGAAGTTTCTGCTCCTGATAGGTACTTTTACGTAAACTGGTGCTTAAATAATACAAATGTTGCCATTTGCCATCCAACATTCCTTTTTGCCCATTCTCCTTTCCCTCTTAAATTCATGCATTGAAGTACAGATACCTGTATTTCTACCTACATCTATATCTGAATCAGTATGTATATTTGTGTCTACATCTGGATCTATATCTGTGCCCATGTATCTATATATGTGCATATTTTAGTTTCAACTTTGGTGCTAGAAAAATAGTCTTTGGTCAGAGATTGCATTTGCTTCTGAGTGTGCAGTAGTGACTGGCCAGGTTTGGGGTCTAAATGAGAATCTATCAATAACTTCCAGCCCATTTTGCTTCGGGGAACAATCCCCAGAATCTAATTACTCCTACAGTTAACAGAGGCTGTGGACCTCGATTCTTGAGGCACAAGGTGAAGCCAAGTACTTTTCGAATAGAATAAAGAGTGAGAAGGGAAGACTGGAAAAGAAAGCCAGAAAGAAGACCCTACCATACTGGTTGGCAGACTTCCCTTTTGAGAAGACACGGGAGTGATCGGGGCATTCAAATGTGTCTATCTTTTAAACATGATTGATGACCTTAAAAAAGACACATTTTCACTGCTAATGAGGCCCACGCTCATAAGCTATGGTAAGGAAAATGAAGTAAGTTTATTTTTTCAATATGAAAAGAAGCATTTTCAGAGATCCTTTCAGAAATAATGAAATGGAAGTGATACATCTTTATATATAAAATTATACATGATACATTTGATTAAATTGGATGAATAATATAAAAGAAATAGCCTAAAGCCCAGTTATTTGGTCACTCTAATTTTCTGATGTTATTCTTTAACATTTGAACCATGTTTTCATCAAAGATTTTCTTAAAACTTCAATTTTACCTTATTGCAACTTGAAAACAATAGTGTATTATATCTAGCTGTGGACCATAACCCAAATACATAATGCTGAATATTTTGGGGGTTGTAACAGTATGAAATATTGCTTGAGTGCTCGCTTCAGCAGCGTACATACTAAAATTGGAATGGTACAGAGAAGATTACCATGAAATATTGCTTGAAAATGATTACTTTTATGAAAGGTGCAAAAGAATGGATTATTTTTTAATTAAGCATCAGTTTTATATGAAGACAAAGCAGATTTGGTAAAGCAAATGTTAAAATCACATATGCATTTAATAAGATTCAACTATGAAGGGAAATTTTTTTTCAAGAACGTCAATAGGGCTGGCCAGACAACTCTGCAGACTAGAGCACCTGCTTCGGCAGAAAGCAGCGGCCAGGATTCCATCCCTAGTGTGCCCTGCTGGCCCTGCCCCCGGGTTGCACTGAGAGACCTGGTATGATGGCACCATCTGTTATCCCAGAACTTGAGAGACTGAAAGCAGGTGAATCTCTACAAGTCTGATCTACATCGTAGAGACCCTATAGGCCACGTACTAAAAAACAAACAAAAAAAGTCAATAAATTTATCACACAGGAGGCCAGTGACACAGCCAGAAGGCAAACCTCAGCCATCTGTTACCAAAGTCAAGGAGCTCTTTAGCCCAGTGGGCTGCTATCTCAGGCATTGCTCCTCTAACGAGTTCTCCTTCATTAGTCCTATTTTATACTGATTCTCTGACTGCATCCTCAGTTCTGTGTACAAGTGAATAACCTGGACAATTTTCCATTTCCTGGAATTAAGCACTCTTTGGGATATATGGATATTTCAAAACTATTGCACTCGAAATCTTGAGAATCACTCAAGTGTTTGACACCTTTTCTGCTTATTTCTGTTTCTGTCTCCTCTGTAGAAATCTTCTCCGGAAGAATTACCTCTCTATACTTTTCCCCCAGAATTCAGAGTTGATTCCCCTAATCTGACAACTGCCCACCAGTAGTTCTTTGCCTGTAATGAGGGTGTGAAGGAAACTGAGCTATGAGTTCACCAGTTTGCTTTCCCAGACCCACTATCAGTGCTAACAGCGAAGAAGCTTCTTTCTGTCATGAAAGTAGTTTAGAAATTGTGTTGTAAACATCTTTTTCTAACTTGCAACATTTGGAAATGCTTTGAAAATTAACTCCAACCTATGTCCTGGCATCACAGATTAAGTTGACAGTGGCTTCCTTGTGGGCCTGATTTACAGGGCAAAGAGTTGTTGTGTGGATCAGCATGTTTGCGCAGGGTCATACCTACCCTGGGTCATAAATGTGGCACACAAACTCTAAATTTTCCTAAGAAGTGTTGATATTTAAGAGGAAGGTGGATCTAGGAATTTGTAAATCGGCTGTTTTACTTTGAACAGACCACCAGCTAGTTGTGACGCTGTTGAGGAAACTGATAGGCTGTTTGCTGTTGTTTCTTCTGTTTGAAACTTAACCTCTTGGAAAAGTTGCAGTCTGGGCTGTTCTGTGTCTACACCTAGGCCACCAGAGGAGATCACTTAAAATTTTTGGTCTGGACTATGATTTCCCCTCCAGCAACTTTCTTTTCTCTTCTTAAGTCATTGTGACAGAGCATCTTTTCTGGATGCAATTTTTTGTGTCCTTTGAAAAGCTGAGGGCAGAGCATTCAGGGTAGAATTCACACTGGTGGAATTTACTTCAACTTATGTTACAATCAGTTTTGAAATTTTTCAATGCATTAGGGGACCACTCTTAAATCCAGTTACATACGTATTTCCATACAGTGACATTTTGCATATCAAATCAAGTGTTTTGATTATTTTTAATCACATGCAGATTTAGAAGTATATCACAGCTTTATTACTTTCATATTGCAAACAGCAGTTTATCATTTGTTCCTAGCTTCAAAAGAAAAGTTCGTAGGGAAGGCATATGCTTTAAAATAAAATCAGATATAGGATAGATATTCCTTGACTAGGTTTCTCTGTGCAGTGGGGTAAGGAAATAATCTGATGATTCATGATGTTTCTCCTGAGTTAAAATTGGTCTGAGTTTTTCTGTTCCAGAAATAACCCTACACAACTAGCCAGAACCCGCACTGTTGGTTTTCTGTTGTTTATTGTCTCAAATATCAGTAAGTGGAATTCCTTGGAAAGGAGACTTTGAAACAGTCCACCACATTGGGAAAGTAATGTTTTGTTTAGAAATATGACAGGCTACTGCTTCAAAGTGCTTAATGAATGGCTATGTGTATATTTCTACAAGAGTATTTTTTTTTTTTTGAAGGAAACTGGAAGACAGGAAATACAAACCTACATATTAAAGAACCATGCCAAATGAAGAGCTTGGTGCTCTTATATAAAGAAAATTTCTGCCAAGTGTTTGCCAAAAATCTCTTAAAAATGAACATCACAAGTCATAAACAAATTGGGAAGGTCTGTGAACAGATGCCCAGTGTTTCTGCATGCATTGCCAAGAAGTCACCGCTCACTGGGCAGAGATAGGGGAAGCTGACTTCAGTGCACACCAATATCCTGCTGCCCAGACCCTGGCTTCAAAGCCACGGTTATGAAGCACATGTTCCCATAAATGCTCTGCAAACAGTGCAACAGACAGAGGGAAAACTTTTATAATTTGTAAGTTCTTGTGGCAAAAGAAATGTTAGTGTCTCTTTCCCCAAAAACTGGAAATAAAGATTTTGTTTTTCTATCCAGAACTAGTTCAGTTTAATTTTTAAACAAAGAAGCTAGAAAATATCAAACATGAGTGAATGATTTTATGGATTATAAGTATTGAGATATAGTGAAGATGTAAAGTATTTTTGAAGCCATAATTTCATTGACTATGGTCTAAAAATAATAGATGTCATTTCCTGGGCCCATGATAAACAATGTGATAACTGATTTTATTACATATGATGAGGCCAACATTTATATCTCTATGAGGTAGGAAACATAACTCCTATTTTACAGCTTCTTATTTATTTTGTATAAAGCTTAGGAAATTTGTTTGAAGTTACTTAGCTAAATGTTAAGTCAAGATTTTGGTTAGAATTATTGCTCACTTTAAATATTATAATAGATATGACTATGTTCTAATGATTTCCTTATGTCACTCACAAAGTAAGCATCTTGTGCTGGAGAGATAGCTCGGTGGTCTACGCACCTGCCTGGCAAACGCAAGGACCCAGGTTCTACCCCCAGTACTGTATAGCCTGCAGGCCCTGGAACCTGGGTACAATGTGCCAGCTACTAAAATCGGGTGTGGTGGCACAGGCCCATACTATCAGTGCTGGGGAGACTGAGACAGCAGTATTACTGTGAGTCTGAGCGGCATAGTGAGACTCTGTACTAAATACATATACAAATAAATAAAGGATTTTAAAATAAGAAGAAAGAAAAGCATCTTTCTTGACGTCAGAAAACGAGTTTAGTTGCACATGGTGGCATACTGCTGTAATCTCAGCACTTAGGAGGCTGATGCAGGAGGATCACCGGGAGTTTGAGACCAGCCTGGGCTGCAACATGAGCTCAAGGCCAGAGTCAGACACTGTCTCAGAACAAAACAAAACAAAAAAATAGCATTTCACTTTTTTTTTTTTTTTTTTAATACTAAGGATGAAACTCAGCACTGTGTGGTTGCCAGGTGAGCACTGGCTTCTGAGCTGTATCTCTGGCTTAAACTGCATTTTTAATATGAATTTACCCAAATTGCTAATCTGATATCATGGGAGCCAAATTAGCATTGTTTTCAAGAAGGCCTTTTACGAATTATTCTAGCATCTCTCTTATTATTATACTGGCATAACTGCAGATGCCACCATTGCTTTGGTCTCACAAAAGGCCCACAAGTCTGAGGCAAGCTGCTGCAGCCTTCCCGGGTCAGGCATAGTAAAGAGAAGACCAAGCTGATCTCTTTGAGGCCAGCCTCACCCTCCCTCCAGTTCCTCATCATGGCGCTCTAAGTAAACATTTCCAGTCATGTGAGTTTGTGCCCACAAATAATATTTGCCACTGACGACCCATTTTGCCCTGTGCCTATTGCTAGACAACCAAGTATTACTCCCATAATTTCACTTTGCTCATAAAAATTAGACAGTGGCTCAACGTTGCCTACTACTAATGCAGTCCCTTGATTTTTCCTAGACCTACTACAAATTTTTTTCTCAGATTTTTCTTCTCCTCTCTTTACTCTTCTGCATGGGCTTTTTCCTTCCCTGCTCTGAATTTCCATTCCTCTACCACTGATGCATTAGATTTCTTCTGAGAATGATGCCTTGTTTCTCTGCAGTGAGAAAATCACACCAACCATTATAAGTCAACCTCACAACTAGCTTTGTCTTCTTCCACATTGTCGTTTTAGTAGGATTTCTCTAATGTGATGAGGACAATACTGGTAGTTGACTCATTAGTTAGCTATAAACAAAGACTAGATAACAAATCACAAAATACCTACATCATAAATATTTTCAATCAAAATTTAAAAAATTACAATTAAATCAAGAATCTTATATAGGAATCTTTTCTGTGATTAAGAGCCTACTGTCAGAACTTCCACAGCATCTTTCTTACAGCATACTCATACCACATCTCTCTGAGCCTACATCTTGATTTATCAAAAGGAGAGCAAGAACATTCTAAATATCATGAATACAAAAATCCTCCTAAGTTTTGCGGTGGTTCCCAGTTAAATTTTTACATTTTCTACTAATAATCAGTTATTTTGTCAATGTTAGCAATTCACGTCTACACATCTTTACAAAGCAATTTAATTTCGGTACAATCCTTCACCAACTTTTCCTTTATATCCCACATGTTTCATTTATGTACACTATATTTTAGTTTGGAAGAAACACATGTGGGCCATGCACTACTCAACTAGCTGAAACAAAGGCTCTGATATTCTAGAGGGTGACGCAGTAGCCAGGAGCAGACAATACCTTATAAGAAAGTGCAGTGTGTTTTATGGAGTGAAATAGAGACGGCATTATTCAGTGTATTTTACAGAGTGAAAGAGAGGTGACATTATTCCAATGAATTGGTTAAGTAGATAGTAAAGAGAGTCTTCTCATTTACATTTATAGTCTAATCCATTACTTGTTTCTGATTATACACTGCTTTTTAGGGAACAATTATCTTTTAGCATAAGCTGTTTTTGTTGACTTCATAGGGCAAAAACATTACTGAAGATTCCCTCATAAGCGTCTTCATAGCAAAATGTAATAAAATTACACTGAAAAATAGTATTTAATAAATTAGTATTTATTAAATTATTTTGCTGATTAAATTCACAGAGAAAGGAGAAATGAAAAGATTACAAATCCATAAAAAAGGAAAGACTGAAGTTTACATCATCAAGCAATGTGCTATAATTTAGATTGAAGCAGATAATCAGAACACAGAAACATTTAGGAATCTAAAAGTATGGTTTTTGCACTAAGTTTTTGGATACGTTGTGGATATCATACAATGTCCAAGGCACAAAACTCTTAGTGGGGGCAATTTTTCATAAATAAGATGTCTTTTCTTTGACAGAATGTGAATTGCAGAACTGAAACAGCATTATCAAAAGTTTTAAAATGTTGAAGGATTTTTTTATTTTATTGCCTAGACCTTGACAAAGTCACTCTATCATCACTTGCTTTCCAAGGAGAAAAGGAAAGCCTGGGATATTTATCCAAGGTCACAGAGCAAGTCGTCTAAACATAGTCAGCCAACCACAGGGTACCCAAAATGCTCTTAGTCAAAAGACTTAATAGCTTTTTACCAAAAATAACTACTTCAATCAAAGAGAGAAGGATAATTGCTAGTTCCATAGACAACATAAGAAACCACATCATTTCAGCCCAGAGACCAACATTAAATGCCCACCCACATGTCCCTCACATATTTATCTCCTCCAGCTGCAAGACCCTCTTCTCTTTGACTTCCTGTTGATCCAGAAGAATGATCTAATGAATACTTCAGCTCCAGAACAGTTGGAAAGGCTCAACGCATGGAAAGTGCCGCTAAACTAGATGAGCAAACCCCCCGTGCTCAGCCCGCCTTCCGTTGCTCACTCCATCCTTGTGAAGTCAACGCCCCTGCCAGTTCTCTGCAGGGACTGCCAAGCCAGCTAGATGTGCAGGAAAGGAGAATTTCACCTGGCTTTGGTTTCAACAACAGGCAACTGTTTACGGGGGTTAATTTAACATTTTCTTTTTCTTTCGGTGCATTGAGCTCTAAGAAGTTCCTGGATTAGTGTTTGTTAACTGCATCGCAGGTGTGACAGAAGCCGAGGTTGAAGTGACAGCTCTGGCAGGAGCTTGAAGTTTATCAGTGAAAGATGTGTTTGTTCAAGTGGAAGTCAAAAACTGGTGGCTCACGGTACCATACAATCTCTAAATGAACTCTTGGGGCCTATGGAGATGACTATTTGGACACTTTCAAGAAATGTGAGTGGACGTAGATGAGCGGCTGTCAATTTCTGTGGTACATATTCTGAAAACATCTGGTTTCAAGCTGCCAACGTGATGTTTGCAAGCATGGACTGTAAAGGAGGTGGCAGCAGCACTCCGCTCCGTGCGTTTTCCACCTCGCAGCTACAGATACAAGTAGACCCAAGTGCGTATGTAATGACATATGTAGTAAAACAAGTATAAAGCGATGGATTTTGAATATTCACCATCTTTGTTTTTAAGTGTAATTATAGGTTTTTAATGTACAGTTTCATAAAGGCTATGTTTAAAAACTAGATCTCAAAAATTCCAGAAAATCAAACTCATAGCCGCTGTACTTGAGCATAAGCCAGATGTGTCACCTCTTTCGCAAGTGCATTGTGACAACGGCAGCAGACATCCACTCCGACCGAAGCTTTGGAGGCTGAATTTAAATCCCAGCTCTTCCATGGGCTAGCAGCTACTAAACCGTACAGAACCTCCATTTTCCCAAATGGAAAAATAAATTCTTGCTTATTTTGTTACTTTATAGCAATGAGTAAATAAAAGAGAATGACTAAAGGGTTCGCATCAGAATTGGCACATAATAATCACTCAGTAAATAGAGGTGATTATTTATTTTTAACTCTACATAGAAATAACTTCAGTAGATTAATTTTGGTGCTGCCTTGAAAATCTGCGAAATCCATCTCAAAGAAATGAGAAATTTCATGAAAGAGGAAAGAAAGAAACTAGAGAGAACAAACAAGCCCAAGGTTGAGAGCAAAATTAAGGCACTGAAAAAGAGTAAGAAAAAATATTGCAGAAAGATACAGAATTGGAAAAAGTTAAAGGATTGCCTAAGGCAATCTATGTTTTAGAGATTCACTGTTAATATCTGAATTTCTCACAATCATTGTGTAATATCTACATAAATTTTCAAAATCATTTGATATCCTTTTTTTGTGTTCTTGTAAACCAATCATTTACTTGAAAGAGAGTATAGCAGTAACTGAAATTGCATTAGAAACTGCACACATGGGCCCAGCGGGATGGCTCTGTGGGCTAAAGCACCTGCTTGGGAAACCTTGGGCAGCTTCAGGGACCGTGGTTCGATCCCCGGCACCACATGCTGTGCCAGCCCTGCCCCTGGGGAGGGCTGAGCCGGCCATAAAAATGAGTGAATACGCAAATAAAGAAAAAAAAATAAATAAATAGAATAAAAAATTTTAAAAAAAGAAGCTGCACACATCTAAAAGACCAGAATGATGGGCATTCTAAGCATAGTTTTAGTGCTACACTTTGCTGACCTCAGTGTGAAAAACCTTTTGGAGGTTCTTAGGACCATTATCTAATTCATCCTGTGTATATAAATGCATGATTTTGCTCCTACCATGTTTCTTATCTTCTGTTTGCAATCACTTTGTTGTTTAACTCCTAACTCCTTAATTTCCACTCAGAAATGTTATACATTTCCATTTTTATCTCTTCTTTTGAGTTCTTACACTAGGGAGACTATACAATATTTATACATGCAGGTCTGGTTTACTTCACTTATGAATATATCTTCAAGATAAATCCACTAATATATGAAGTCTTCTAGTTTCTCATTCTTTATAGCTGAGTAATATTCCATTGTATAAAAATACCACATATGTGAGCCGGGCGTGGTGGCTCACGCCTATAATCCCAGCACTCGGGAGGCTGAGGCAGGAGGATCGGTGTGAGTTCGAGACCAGCCTGGGCTACAAAAGTGAGCTCAAGGCCAGCCTCAACTGCATAGCGAGACCCTGTCTCAAAAAGACAATAAATAAATAAATAAATAAATAAATAAATAAATAAAAATAAAAATAAAAATACCACATATACCACATCTTTTTCAACTATTCTTCAGAGGATGGGCATTTCGGTTGTTTCCAAGGTTTGGCTATCACAAATTGTGTTGCTATGAACATAGATGCACAGATAACACTATGATATAATGTCCTCAGTTCTTCTGGGAAAATTCTCAGTAGCGGGATAGCTGTACTGAACAGGGAGAAATTTTTTGTACCAACAATGACTCGAAAAATTATCATGTCTCTATCCTGAGCTCTGTATAACTACTATGAGGATGACAATATACATTGTATAAGCTATTGGAAATATACTACTGATGTGTTTTGAAACTGTCACATTGTTATTTCTTATTAAAAGAAAAAAAGAAAACTAATTAGGGGTACAGGCAACGTTAAACAATGTCCTTCTATCTATGGTTCAGCTAATTGAGTCCACCTCAGACATGCGATCCACACGTGGTCAGTTCAAATGCTCCCATCTCGAGGCCTGAAACTCATCCTCAGCACCAGATGCTGCCATGCTACTCAAGCAGCACATGTGGAAAGGAACCAGAGCTGAAGAGGCGCACAGGCGAAGTGCCACCACGTGAAAATAGATGCCCACTCAGGAAAGAGAAAAAGGGAGGAAAGGAGAGAAGAGAGGAGAAGGGTGGGGAGGGGAGAGGAAGGCAGGAGAGAGAGAGAGAGAGAGAGAGAGAGAGAGAGAGAGAAAGAGAGAGAGAGAGAGAGATGATTGATGACTTCTTAATTCCTTGGATGTCTTGCAATGGTTTCTCGGATATATACCATTTTCTTACTATAAATTTATTTTCCCAAAGCCAGTTTGTAAGTACCTATTTCTTATAACCAAAGGAATCCTACTCAGATAATCTCTGCCAGATCCAAAATTTTTCTATTAAAATATATAAAATCACAGTATTTGTGACTTAACAGAAGCTTGAAAAGATAAGATGCCAGATCCTTGTATTTAAACAGTTAATGAACTCATTGGACTCCGAGGAAACTTAACATCTTACGCAGCATCGATATTATGCTAACCACAAAGCTTATTCTAAGCCTCTGATCAATGGGTATCAGGTGATGTCTCAAGCTTTGCATGAAATCATGTGAGTGTGCTTCTAGTTTTAGGGTGGTCATATATTGAAGATGCCTAGAAAATGCTACTCTTTTTAAAGACCATAGGTCAGTTTTTCTTTATCCGTTATTTTTCTATGCATATAGTCAAACAGAACAGAGAAGCAAGGAATTGGCCTGAAACCAGAGTGGCAGCACAGGCTTTGCAGTTAGATGAGCCTCTTTCAAATCCTTATTCTTTTTCTTAATTTTATTTTAGGGAAGGGTCTACAAGGGTGTTCAGGGTCTCACTACTAGATCAGACTTGAGTGCTCCGCCTGATTACAGCCGCCCATGAGCTGGGATTACACATGCAAGTCACCACACCCAGTCACAATTGCATTCTTGGCTTGCCCTATGGACAGGACCAGCCCAGCAAATGGAAATCAAACTCTGTGCATCTGCCTAAGCAGGCACTTTAACCCACTGAGCTATTTGACCAGCGCTTCAAATCCTTATTCTCAACCTGCTGGGCTGCACAATTTTGGACAAGAGACATGAGCTCTTTAGAGCTTCATTTCTCCTTTAAAAAATGAACATAAATAAAATGATCTGTTACATAGAGTTGTTACAAGATTGAATAAAAGAGTGTACAGAGGTCATTCTATATAGTAAACATTGCCTAAATATTATTCTTGATCCCAGTAGGTTCAATGGTAATTGGTGAGTCAAGAGGCATTAATCAATCCCAATGCATAGTTTCACCTGAAGAATACAGCTGTTTCTTTCTCTAATGTAACCTTATATCTTCAGTCTGAACATCCACACATGGTACCAGTTCTGTGCTTAAGATACTTATTTACTAAACCTTGTCCTGAGGATGCAAATCCTGATTGTGCAAAAGACTTCAGCATATAGTTGGGATTTAATGTGCTTTGAAAATGACAACTTTTGCACTGGGTGACTAAAAATGTGGCAGTTGGTGTGGAAAAACCTTGAATGTTAAAAGTTAGCATTAAAAGTAAGCAGTGCCTTTCCTGGAGCTTCTCTTAGGCAGAGCTCACAGAGATCATTAGCCCAAAAGCTCAAATCAGGAAACCCTCTGTAAGCATATTTATGCATCATTAATACAGAAGAACCAGAGTGTTTTCAGCTAGAAGCAATGTATGGTGCAACATAATTAAACAGGTGGAGATGGTTCTACCTAGAAAGTTTAATGGGCACTACTAGAATTTTGAATAACCTCCAGGATCTATTCTTTGCTACCAAGACCAAAGTAATTTAGGATAGTGATTCTGAAGTTCAAGTAGCATGGGGATCGACACAAAGAACTTGTTTTAAAAAGTATGTTTTCTTTTGTCTAACCCCTAGACATTCAGTTAGTGATTCTAGAACACTATTTATCTTTTTTTTTTTTTAAATCAAACTCTTCAGATAATTAGAATCCAGTACTCACTTTGAAGAATGCAAATCTAAAAGCTCAGATAGAATACCTCTTCCCATAAGAAGGAAGCTAAGACTCTGGAGAGAGCTTTTCTTAGCAGGCTCAGAATGGAATGCAGAACTAATCTTTTAAAAAGAAGCAACAAAACAATACAAGCTCTTCAAGTCTTTTCAATCAGTGTATCTTGACCTTCATTTTAGAAGGTGGGTTCTGTGCCTGTACCAGGTGTCAGATATCAAGTGCCCACGTGAGGCTTTCTGTCTCTGGGGAATAGTGACTACCACAGAACAATGAAGAATGACATCTGTTTCACTAAATCATTCAGTGCACAGGAGAGTTTTTTTTTTTTTTTAACAATCCATAGATCTAAATTATAAAACATAAATTTCTTCAATAGTACCTATGACATGATTACTTTCAACATGCCTCAAAATCTGAGAAATTCTGAGAGCACTCTGAGAGGCTGGGACTACAAATTCTAGCCTAGCCTGAGAAATGTAGTGGCTCAGTAAAACTATCGTCACATCTGGGGATATAGCTCAGTGTGAAGGCTGCAGGCTTAGTTCCCGGTACAGAACTGGGGGAAGAAAAAAAAAACTCAAGAATTTTCAATTCCAGCTCCAGTACATTTTCCTAGTTATATTAGTGCTGAAGAGAAGCAGTCCAGCCCACTTCAGTGGTCCCTGGATTGGTATTTGGGGCATTAGTGGTGTCACTTCAGCGCTGATAATAAATTTTTCTGCCATTTGGGACCAGATACCATCAATTAAATTTGGCACTTCAAATTTGTTTTTGAATGTTTTGTATTAAAGTGCTTACTATGTGTCAGGGACTTCTTCAAGAATGTCACTTAGAAATGGGCCTGTTCAATCCTCATATCCCTTCATATGCTCATAATTTCATCAATTCTACTTTATAGGGGAGCACACCAAAACAAAAAGAGCTTAAGTGACTCGCCCATAGGCAATGCAATGGGTTCCTCCTAAGCCAGTTTGCCTTGGCCACAGCATCCAGATACTCACCAAATATGCTGTGCATCTGGGAGGACGTTTTGAATGACACTGGAAGTTAAGCTGGTGGGCTCTGAGGAGAGACAATTGTCTTCTATGCTATCGGAGAGCTCTGGCCAGTTGTTAAAGGTTTGGACAGTACAGAAAGCTGACCTGTGCAGAGTAGCAGGGAGCCCTTCAGCAGAGAGGCTTTCAGCTTTACGCGCACAATGCCTACCCAGCTCACTGGACAACTGCCCTGGACTCTGGTGCAAACCTTTCCTGAGCCTCTGGCCCACCAGCCTTCTCCAGAATTCGTGAGCTCAGTAGGCCTCCACAATCATGAGAGACAATACCTTAAAACAAGCCTCTTTCTCTCTCTCTAACTGGACTCACACCCTATCATTCTGGTTTTCTAGGGCACCCACACAAACACAGTTATACAATAATACAGTACAAAAGACAGATGTGATTCCAAGCACCCTGACACTGCAAGTGCAAGATTAGGTCTGTTTTGTCATTCTAGAGGAGAGCCAAGCAGCTCTTTTATAAATTCAGAGTCCTTGGTGAGCGTAGCATACTTCACCACTTTTCTCTGGGTATTTATATGGATGACATAGTTCAAATGGGCCCAATAAAACTCATGACACACAAAGACCCAGGCAATGACACTGAAAAAACATGATGTTATATATGTTAGAAAGCATTGTATGTGTTTTGAGTACATTCTACCAGCAAAAGAAAAACTACTGGAGCATAAGAGATTCAATGGTTGGTTTACTACATTTTAAGTTTTTACTTGCCCTCTGTTATGTAAACCCTTTTGTAAAAGATATGCCAACATATGTTGGTAGCAGTATGTTGGTAGCAGACAAATTTTGAATCATCATTTTAAAGTTTTATTTCAAGTTAAAAATAATAGTGCAGAGTCTTTTTTCTTCTTTCATAATGTATACATATGCATCAACAACTATTTTCCTTTGCAAAGTCTAAATTTAACTTTAACACCTAGGGAAAGTTGGCCAACAAAATATGGCTTTAAGTCAGCCCAAGAATAGACGTTAGTCATTGTTCTGCCCAGAATCTCCAGCAGAGAAAAAAGACAATAACATTCTGAGTCTTATTTTCATTACAAATTAGTTTTAGATCATTACAAAGAAACCAATAAGGATTTTGAAAAGTCAAGAACAGTCCTTTCCATTCCTATCCCGAGTGCTAAGGTCTGTGAGGCTTTACTAGTGCGGGTTGGCTTTTCATCTAGAGAGAGATGTTTGGGCTGAGGCCTTGCCCAAAAGGCTGTAAGCTCCAGAAAACCAGAGCTTCTGTACACAAAGAAAATACTTAGCTGAGGTTCAAGACCACTGCATCTTTCCCAGTTTTCGTTCATGGCTCAAATATTGCTATAATTTCCCTGACCTAAAATGTTAATGGTGAAATTTATATACAGCAAAGGATGTTGAATGAATTGTTCTGCTTAAGACAGGGCCTGAAGTACTGTAGCTAGATTTGATCAGTGCAAAGAGACATTTGGAACACTTGGTTTGTTTCCATCCCACACAAATGTCTAGACACAAAAAAGTGTGTCCAGACCTAACTCTGACTACTCTTATTAAAAGCAACTCTTCACATGTACTGTCACTGGTTATAGGGGTTTGCTTTTATTATCTTTGAACTTAATGTATATTATTCTACTTTTGTCAACATCCATTCCTGTTTTCCATAAGCTTTAAACAATACCATATGCTAAGTAAATGTAAAGGCTTTGGAATGTGGCTGGCCTCTGTAATCTAGTTTCACAATCACTACTCTCCCTCTCCAAATTTCATGTAACTGTCAATTTTAAACATGCATCGTCTGGGGCATTTCTATCCTATAGTTTAAGATAGACACCAAAAGTGTAAAAATGTAACCTTGACCTACTACTATGGGCATCTATATTTTCTAAGAGGAAAAGAGACTCTCAAGAAAGCCTGAATGTTTATCTGCTCTTCACTATTGTCTATGATCCAAAGTAATGCTACATTGTACTCGCTTCAGCAGGGCATATTCTAAAGTAATGCTTCATGGTATAAACTGCGATGCCAGTTTGTTAGCTGCTTGTTGAGGATCTTCCCACCAGACAGTAAGCTGTATGTTCTGTACAGAATACAGTCAGAGTTTCAAGGCTGTAAGTTTGGATATTGAACAGATACGTCAGCATCAAAGTCAAGCAATGCTTATGTTTCTTCAATAGCATGATATAACCAGCTTCCCTGCATCCAAATCCAGCAGAAACACAGAGAAGCTTCTTTGTTTAAAGCATACTTAATAAAATGGCACCATACATTGACTAACAAAGCAGGCAAGTCGTGGGCCTAATAAAAATGCGCGGTCCCTATGCCTTTCGCAGAAATTTAGATCATCCTCATTTTTAATCCTCTGTTGTATTTCTGTTCTTCCCCTTTTCACTATTAACCTCTAAACGTAAAAGAATGAAGGAACTCTCAAACAACAAAGAGCAAAGAGAGTGGAGCTAACCCCGGGGACCACTGGTCTGATCTCTGTCAACATTTCAGCACAGTTTTGTGTATTATTTATGAGTTTCAGAGATGGGTTATGTTAACAAATAAAGGAAAGAATATTTTTCAGAAATAAATCAGGTAAGTAAGAAGCATAAAATGGGCCTAGGGAAAATATACTTGCTTTTGTCCAAAACTAGATCAATATTATCCTTTTAAAAGGAAGCTTTGAGGAAAAATCATTGTATAATATATAGTCTTCCTAACATCAATGGCTCTGTCTTTACACTGGCTCTGTCTTTAATTGATTTATTTCCACTCGTTTTTCTGCTATTTGGTCAATCTGAGTGATAAACAATTTTGTGTAGTCAGATTGGTTAAAGAACAGATCAAATTCTATTGGCAAAGAAAATAAATGTAGTTTTAAATGCCTAATTTAAACTGTTAAGCTATTGATTAATCAAATAAAATTTGTATCATATTTTTAGTTTAAATATTTGTTCCATTTATATATCAGCCTTTCTTCTAGCAGTTAAAGACTTGGTCAATAAAAGCTGGCCCCTGTGGAAAGAACTCAGTTTTTCCATATATTATAAAAAGCCTTGATGGAAACAGAGTAGATTGTAATTCTTTCCTTTTGTAAGGAAACTATGAACTTTTTTCGCACAATTTTTAGGTTCTGATGTCAAAGCAAAACCAACTGTTTTCACCTTGAGGAATTTTCTCTGTTTGGGACTGCCTACAGCAACTTGGACTCATGACTGAAATGTTATAGGAATTTCAAGATTTTGTGCTTATTTTTCTGAATAAAACCCATCTTGTTGAAAACTCCATCATCAACAATGAAGTAGCTATTTAAATCTCTTGAGTTTTCAAAGACTGTAATCAGCTCAAGACTTCAGCTTGATCAATGACTTCTATCTAAAGACAAGGCTGTTAAAAAGATGAAACCTTGTATAACCATCATAATTTTGCTCCAGGGGAAGCTTGAAGCACTACCCTCTTTAGTTATGCTTTTGGAGCTCAGGAAAGTGCTGCATTTGACTTGCATACAGAAAGGTGGGGAACCAGTCTCTCCTTCACCTGCTTGGAAGCAAAACAATTGTGGATGTCTGGTCCAATTACATTCCAGCCAAGGCCCAGCAAGAAGTTGGCCCTGGGACTCCTCAGGAGCAAAGATTTTTCTCATTGTCCCTTTACTGATATGCTGAGTAAGAATACTGAGTTTGTAAGTTGACTTTGTGAAAACAAGTATATTTTGCAGAGTTGTCTATTGCCAGAAAAGAGATGCTTAATATTGTTTCTGGGAATTTTTTTTTTTTTTTTTTTTTTTTTTTTACCCTGAAACACTATGATGCAGAACGCTGGTTGTATTGGATAGGGAATGTGGCTGGGGATATGAAAACAAGACAATTTGAGACTTGTGGAATGCTGGTAGTGTTGGCACTTCCTGGCTGTACCCCCTGAGCAGCGCACTAGACAGTGTGGCTGCAAAGGTAAGTGAATGCACCCGGCTTAGATGATCTCGATATAGTTAGAAATATATGTGCAAATGGACAAATGCACAAGCCATCACAGTACATGCAATGACATTTGAGCTACACAAGGAACCTGAAATTAGTACAGAGATACATAGTATTATTCTGAAAAACAAGCTTTGGGTTCTTACGCATAAAATAAGAGAAAATACTTATTCAGAATATACAACTCACAGAAGAGCTTAGCATTCAGGTACTTTGTGGTTTTTATTAGAAACCAAATACGAAGTTACAAGACATAGAATTGAAGGGATGTGTGTGTGTGTTTGTGTGTGTGTGCACTGCATAAATGAAAAGAGTGTTGGTACAAAGTTTCTTTTTCTGTTTCTTATGTTTTACAAGTGAATTAAATTGCCATTGGGTTTGGTTTCTTTGATGTTCCTTCTATTTCTGGGCAAAATTTGGCTTTTACAGATTATACAGCTAAATAACCCAGAACAAATGAAATAGGAATCATAAAGACTTGTACGTGAGAAGCACCATGGTTTCTCCCAAGAGCATATAACTTATTGTTTAATTTCTTAAGGAAATTATCACAAGTAAGGTTCTCATGTTCACATGATCTCAGCTAGGAAGAAGCCAGGGCAAAGGAAATTTGAAGAACAAGGAAGCCAGTATATGGAAGGTGTTTGGAAAATCATGTGCTACCTACTCACTCTGACACATCCTAATTCCAGAACTGACATTATGGGAAAGAGTGAAATAAGGAAACAGAAACACCGAAGAGTCAGCAGCCGCTTTACTTACTGGGGAATGCACCAGCAAGTGCACACAGCGAAGAAGCAAAGGAGAGGAACACAGCAGTTCAGGGGAAAATAACTTTCTGTGGTGGTGGAAATTTGGGTATCATCACGATTCACTGTAGTAGTCATCAGTCTTATGTGTTTATTGAGACTTTAAATGTTTCTAGTATGTTTTAAGTTTTCCTTTTCATTTTTTAAAATTCAATTCAAGGATAATTTTTCTGCTGACTTTGTGTCTAAGTCTCAAAACTAACACTACAGGTGAGCAGCACTTGTTTGCATTCTAAAGCCTTTCACAATTTTATTGATTGCCATCAAATATCTTTGTAGCTCACTTTTATCTCTCAAAAAGTGCTAACAATTCATAGTCCTTAAGCAAAATCAGTGAACAATGCTATGTAATTTAAGTAGAAGACTTTGAGTATCGTGCCTTATTGGTGCAATCCTAAATCCAAAGTACTTAGAAATTACTACAGAAGTTGTATAGAATTACTTCGTGTAGCACAGCTAGAAAAATGATCATGAGAAGCTTTCTGCCTGAAAGATACTAGAAAGATAAAAGATCTTATGGAAGAATAAATGAGAGAACACAACTTTGAGAGGGAGAGTGTGGTTTTTGAAGGGAAAGATAGTTTGAACTGAGGGGAGGAGAAAGGAGTGAAGGTTGTTCAAACACAGTGTTCATTACTGGCCTGACACTGCAAAGTGAAGCAGGACTTCAGGAGGTCCCAAGTCTGTGGTCTGGAGCACCTTCAGAGTAATGGGCGGCTGATTAGGTCTGGTGAGAAAGACAAGATCAGCTGATTCTCTAAAACGCTCCAAATGCCCTCTGTGGACTTCTACTATGGAGTCACAACAGCAAAACTACAGTTTTTCAGAGAAATGAGAAACAAGATGAGATCTGTGATTTAGAAAAAAATAACTCTTATGTCAATGTCAATAGACTTGAATAGAAAGATGTGGAATGCTAAAAACTAATTAAAAGGATATAGAGGGGACAAGGAAAAGATGCTGACTAACTAGGAATCCAATGAAGAACAAATAAAATGGGTTAGACATGATTAGTGAGGTATTTCAGGAAGAAGGAAAGACAAAAGTAAATGTGAGGCTTCAAGCCTGAAAGACAAAGTGATAACACTCATTCAAGGGGTGGGGGATATCTGGCTGGCTGATGTTGCAGCATTAACTTGGTATCATTTATTATTATTATTATTATTATCATTATTATTTAGACAGGGTCACACTATGCAGTTCGGGCCCCCCTTGTGCATACTTTTGTAGCCCACAGGCTGGTCTTAAACGCCCAGAGATCCTCCTGGCTCAACCTCCTGAGTGATGGAATTATAGTCATGCACTACCACACCAGGTTGCCAGGCCACATGGAGAGATGGCACACCCAGATATTGGGGTAGAGACAGCATGCCCAGGGATCTGGAGCTAAGACTACAAGGCATCTGGGGCCAGCGATCGAACTCAGGTCCTTGTGCTTTTCAGGTAGGTGCTTATGCCTCCAAGCTATCTCTCTGGCCCCATCTTGGCCTCATTTAGAGATGAACAAGTAGTAGAATTGAAAGTTTGTAAATTGATAGTTTTAAAATGTACACATGAATTTATTGGATGTCCAAGTTGGTGTTGGAAGCACAAGTCTTCATCTCATCATAAAAGTCAGAAATAGAGATGTGGTTTATGTGAATAGAAATGAGGGCAGAGGTCCTGAAATGGTGATTGAATTCAGAAGAGAATATTATATACTTCGCAAGGTAAAGAGGGCATTGGCTTGGTCTATGAATCATCAAGGGACATTGAAAAGTTAGAAGCAGAATTTGGAAAACTGATAAAAAGAAGGATATGTCTTACTTGGGTTCTTCATCTGAATATTGAAACAAACCATCAATTACTTGCCATAAATTCCTATCTAGCCAAAAAAAAAATGTGGTGGGTGGAGCAAAGTATGGAAGAGCTGTTTGTCAGGAAGACAATCTTTGATGATAGGTATCCAGATCCAAGGAGCAGAAGATTCAGCAGAGAAGGCATTCCCTAGAATGGGAGGACTGACACACGGGGAAATACAGGGTCGGAGGGAGGGGAGAAGGTACTCTGCCTGTGCAGTTGAGACAAACTGAGCTGATGCCAGAGCGAGGAGTGGCCAAAAATCACCTGTTTCCTTCTACCTAGAGTCTGAAAAAATAACTGCACCCCTCTGAGCCTCAACTGCCACCCATCTAAGGGAGATGTAATTACAGTATTCAAAAGATAATTATGAGGATTAAATGAACCTTGACCTTACAGACTAGGGCTCATAAATGTCAGTTTTCATTCAACATAGCCTACCTTGAAGTTATGTATGAGACTCGCACGCCAGCTGGTGACTTATCCTCAATGTGTCAGTAGAATGCAGTGTGTCTCCATGTACTTGGAAGGTCTCCAGCAAAGGACAATTTCATATCATCAAAGATTGCCTCATCCCAGTGCCCGCCCCCTTGAGTCATTTCAGATTGCCTGAAAATCAGAAATATTTGATCCATGTCTCTGCATTCAGCATGAGTAATCAATTTCAGCTTAGGGAGGACACAATGTAAAGCAAGTAAAAGATAACCCCAAGATGGAACAAATAATTATTTATATAACAGCAGAATTATTAGTGATTATTTTCCAGAGCAAACAAATGTACAGGACCAAAGGGCAATCTGAAATTCTTTTGCACATTTTATCTGGATGATCACATACAGTATACAATTTACTTTTTAATATTTTCATCATTAAGTTTATTGGTATAATTTAGACATACATCTTGATCGTATTCATCATAGGGAATTTGTACCTGTACACGATATACTTTGGTATATACCTCTTTTGGCCACCATTCCCCTCCTATTCGTTCAACTCCTTTTTCTCTCCATATTTACAATGATTTGTTTCTGTTTTATCCTTCTTTTCTCCTTCCTTCCTTCCACCCACTGTAGTTCCCCTTTCATTTAATACAATTTCTTCCTGTTTCACAATATCTATTGTACCCTTTGGTTGTTATTTATACTTTTGGTTTTTCACACCAAAGAGACTTCAATATTTGCACATGTGATTCAATTTATTTCACTTAAGAGTACTGTCTCAAGGTGTATCCATTTAGCTAGAAATATCTCAGATTTACCTTTCTCTACGGATGAGTAGTACTCCACTGTATAAAAAGAAAAAAATCCTTTATTCATTCTTTGGTTTATGGAATTTGGGTTTTCTTTAAGATTTAACTATTACAAACTGTGTTGCAACAAATGTGCATGTGCATATATTACTGTCACACTGGGGTATGATGCTTTTAATTCTTTGGGAAAAATGCAAAGAAGGAAAATAACTAGGTCAAATATGCCTAATTATTTGAGATACCTTTACACTGATTTCCATGGTTGTCATACCAGTCTGTACTCCCAACTATATTGAAAACATGTTCTTTTTGTCCACAGCCTACAGTATTTTTTGGTGGTCACTTTCTTTTCTGGGATGAAATGGAGCATCAGTATTGTTGTAATTTGTATTTCTTGAATTCCCAATAATTTTGAACGTTTTTCACATATTCGTTTGTCATGGTACTTCTTCATCTGCACAGTGTGCTTTCTTTACAGATGCCCCTTTTTGGATGGTCTTTCAATTTGGGGAATCTAATTTTTTTCAATTCTTTATATACTCGAGATAGCTCCTTTGTCTGAGAAATAGCTGTCAAGTTATTTTCTCATTCTGTGGGTTATCTTTTCATGATATTTGTGATTGCTTTTGCTATACAAAAGCATTTTACTAAGATGAGATAAGTCTTTAGTTATACCTTTGTCTTCAAGAGTTCTATCTGGCCTCTCTTTCAGAAGATTTAGTGTTTCTGTTTCAACATTTGGATATGTAATCCATTTCTTTTTCGTCTAGTGCAGTGGCTCTCAACCTTTCTACCATACAGTTCCTCATGTTGCGGTGACCCTAAACCAAAAAATAATTTTGGTGGCTGGTTCAAAACTGTAATTTTACTACAGTTATGATTCGGAATGTAAATACCTATTATGCATTATGTATTCTTATTGCTACAAATCAGATATAATTTAAATGTAGTGATTAATCACAAAAACAATATTTAATTATATGTTGAGAAATATTTTTTACTAATTCCAATAAATAACATTTCACCATAGCATAGCATGGGTTTAAAAAGCCATTGGAAATACGTGTTTTCCGATGGTTTTAGGTGACCCCTGTGTTTTGGTCATTCGACCCCCATCAGGGTTGCGACCCACAGGTTGAGAATGCTGTTCTAGTGCATCATGATAGATGTGGGTCTAGTTTTAGTGTCTGGTAAATGAAAAGCCACGTTCTTCAGCACCATTTATTAAAGAGATTATCTTTCTTTCAGTGAAAGTATTTGGCCACTTTTTCAAAGATAAGATGGCCGAGTTTGTCTGGAGTTGTTTCTGCATCCTCTAATCTGTTCCACTGATCCTGAGGTCATATTTGTTTGCTAACACCTTGCTGTTCTCATTACAGTACCTTAACCATATAATTTCTGTCCAGGGATTGTGATGCTTTCTACCTTGCCTTTGTTGTCTAGCATTGACTTTGCTCTTCTAGGCATTAATTTCTACTCTAATCTTTATGATTCCTCTCGCTTGTATGAGTTTTTGGTTTGACTTGCTTTTCTTCTTTGAAAAATTTGAGTGCAAGATTAAGTCTTTTACTTGAGCTTGCTTTGTTTTCCTGATATGGCTATTCATTCCTATAAATGTCTCTCTGAAGACCATTTTTATTTTATCCCATAAGGTCCGAGTATATGTTGCACTGTCATAACCATTTAATTGTGAACACTGTCTAATTTCTTCCTTAATTTCATCTGCGAACCATTGATTGTTAAGGATCACATTATTTAATTCTTTCCATGTGTTTATGAAGTTCTTGTAGTTTCTTTTATCACTGACTTCCAACTTAATAGCACTATGGTCTGATCATATGAATGGCATAATTTCAGTACATTGCATCTTATTAAAAATGTTCTATGACCTAGTATGTAGCCTATTTTGGAGAAAATTCCATGTGAAGCTAAGAAGTGTGTTTTCTTATTGTGTGTGGGGGGAACACTACTAAGTGTGGGGTAGATATCTGCTAAGTTAGTTTGAGTTCTAATATTTTATTGTGGATTTTTGTCTAACTGACTTGTGTCTTTGTGACTGTGGAGTCCTGAGGTACCCATTATAATTGTGTTAATGGTTATTTGATTTTCCATTTCCATTAATACTTGTTTTGTATAGCAGGGTACTCTGGTGTTTGGTTCACATATATTTATGAGTGTTATCATTTCCTCTTGGATTTTTCCCTTAGCAAAGATGGAATTGCTTCTTTCTGTTTCTTGATCAGTCTTGGTTTGCAATCGACTTTATCTACAAATAGAATAGCTACCCCTGATTTTTTCCAGGTTCTTGTTGTATGGAATATTTCTTTGCAATGTTTGACTTTCAGTCTATGATTTTTACTTAATTAAAGTGTTTCTCATATCAAGCATATTTTTGGATCTTGATTTTTTTTTTTTTTTTTTTTTGTATCAGGGATTGAACTCAGGGTCTTGCATTTGCCAGACAAGCATTTATTCTACTGAGCTATCTCCCTGGCCCCAAACTCTTCT
Organism: Myocastor coypus; assembly: GCA_004027025.1. Classification (NCBI taxonomy): domain Eukaryota; kingdom Metazoa; phylum Chordata; class Mammalia; order Rodentia; family Myocastoridae; genus Myocastor; species Myocastor coypus. The sequence goes on along the minus strand of PVJA010002700.1, from coordinate 23,053 downwards.
ATTATCTATCTGTCTGTCTGTCTGTCTGTCTATCTATCTATCTATCTATCTATCTATCAATCATCTATCTATCTATCTATCTATCTATCTATCTATCTATGTATCTATCTACCTATTTTGCAGTACCTGGGATAGAACTCAGGACCTTAAAATTGCCAGGCAGGTGTTTATGTCACTCAACTATAATCCTGGCCCTTGAATTTAGATTCTTGATTCATTCTCCAGTGTAATTTTGTGATTGGTGAATTGCAACTATTAACATTGATGGTTGTAACTGATATCATGTTATTTTCTTGTAGTTTACTCCATTTCTTTCACCACTGTTTACTTACTTATCTTGTCTGATGGATTGACTCTATGGGGGCTTATGGAGTCTAAACTCCCATTATCTCTTTCTAGAATATCCTTTCGCATATCCTTTTGGAGTGCTGCTTTAGTGTTTATGAATTTCCTCAAGGTTACTTTGCATGGAAGTATCTTATTTCTCCATGAATTTTGAAAAAAAGTTTTTCAGAGTATAGCAGTCTGGGTTGAAGATTTTCTTCCCCCAGGGGCTTGAAATATTTCACTCTAATTTCTCTTTGACTTGATTATATTGAAAAGTCTGCTGTAAAATTGCTGAAGCAATGGTCAGGACTCATCCAGATGACTGACACAGACAAAAGATCTACAGGCTATACTGTACATGGTTTCAGGGTAAATCCTGAGGGAATTTCACAGACCATGTCAGATACAAAAGTTACATTCTTAATTATATAAGTCTTGTTTTAACTTAGTCTTAACTACCCAGCAGAAATTTATAACCATGAGGTATAAAAAGTAGTGCCACTCAAACTTTGATTTGTGGAGAAGGGGACATCCTTGTACCACCACATCACTGACCTGGCAAGCAACCCCGAGGTCATCTTGCCTGTCCCTGCTTTCAGTGTGATCAGTGGTGGCTCACATGCTGGCAACAAGCTGGCTATGCAGGAGTTCATGATCCTGCCTATGGGGGGGGGCAGCTTTAAGGAGGCCATGCACTTCAGGGCCAAGGTCTATCACAACCTGAACAATGTCATCAAGGAGAAGTATAGCAAGGACACCACCAACGTGGATGACGAGGGGGACTTTGCACCCAACATCCTGGAGAATAAGGAAGCCCTGGAGTTGCTGAAGACTGCCACTGGGAAGGCTGGCTATTCAGACAAGGTGGTCATTGGCATGGATAAGGCCGCATCTGAGATTTTCAGGTCTGGGAAGCACGATCTGGACGTTAAGTCTCCTGATGGCCCCAGTCGGTACATCTCACCTGACCAGCTAGGTGATCTCTACAAGTCCTTCATCAAGGACTACCCAGTGGTGTCCATTGAGGACCCCTTCGAGCAGGACGACTGGGGTATCTGGCAGAAGTTCATGGCCAGCGCCAGCATCCAGGTGGTGGGCGACGACCTCACAGTGACCAGCCCCAAGTGCATAACCAAGGCTGTCAATGAGAAGGCCTGCAACTATCTGCTGCCCAAAGTCAACCAGATCGGCTCTGTAACTGAGTCCCTGCAGGTGTGCAAGCTGACCCAGTCCAATGGCTGGGGCATCATGGTGTCCCACTGGTCTGAGAGACAAAAGTCACCTTCATCACTGACGTGGTGGTGGGACTCAGCAGAGGGCAGATCAAGACTGGCGCACCCTGCCGATCCGAGCGCCTGGCCAAATACAACCGGATCCTCAGACTCGAGGAGGAGCTGGATAGCAAGGCCAAGATCGCTGACAAGAACTTCAGAAATCCCCTGAGCAAATAGGCCATGGCAGGCCAGTGCCCAGGCCTCAGGCCCAGATAGTTAGGGCTGCTCCTGCAACCACTTCTGTAGATTCCATCAGTGCCACCCGAAGCCCATGACCCCAGCTGTGGTCGTTGTGCTTGTCACCTTGTGTCCCACCCTGTCTGGAGCTGTGTGTGTGCCCCAGGCCAGGTTCCCAGTGGTTCTGGTGTGAGATAAAATCCTGACATCCAGGATAAAAAAAGTAGTGCCATATTAATATGCTGATCTGTGAAAGACTCAAGTTAACAACTTCTGACAAATGTCAGTTCTGCTGATAATCTATTGGACTATATTAAGTTATTTTGCTCAATTCAAGTGCCTACAATATTTAAACTGGCATCAAGTATGAAAAGGTCCTTTAAACACTTCTCCAAATACAGCTACTCTAACAGTAATGGAACGTTCATCTCTGACAAAAAACAAAATAATGAAGGAGGAATATAAATGAAGGACCATTTTGTAGTTATATATATATATATATATATATATATATATATATATATATATATATTAGGATAGAGATACAGCTACTTTCTCTAAATTTCAAAGAGAAGACTTGTACTAATAGTGTTTACACAAGATATCATGTCTGCATCTTGTACTCTGAACAACTACTATGAAGACAATAATATACAATGTATCAGTTATTGTAACTGTCCTACTAACCTGTTTTGAAACTTATTGCTATTTCTTTTTCATTAAAATTAATTAAAAATCATAAAAAAGAAAAAGAAAAGTCTGTTGTAATTCTGATGGAGTTTTCTTTTCAACTGATTTGTTTCTCATATCTAACATCTCTTAATCTCTTAATAATCTACTGTTTTGTTGAATTTCTCAAATCTTGACTATTATATGTGTTTGTGTAGATTTTTCTTTTTCTTTTTGTCCATGGCTAATTGGAGCTCCATATATCTCACTTATTTGTATCAAATTATTTTTCATTACTTTAGAAGTTTTCTGCCATGGTTTATATAAACAGTTTTGTTTTTCTGTGTGTGTGTGTCACCTGTGCTATCTCTTGTCATTTTATCAAACTCAGTCTATCTTATATTATTCTTCATTTCTTGCATCACTTAAGAGCCGATGAATTGATATTTCATAGTCTCTTGCTATTTTTTTTTATGGCTAGCTCAGCCTGCCCTGGCATTGGGACTGGCACAGCATGTGGTGCTGGAAATCGAAATGTGGTCCCTGCAGTTTCCTAAGCATGCCTAAGTAGGTGCTTCAGATCACTGAGCCATCTCACCAGCCCCCTTGTTATTTTTAAGAAACCTTACATTTCATGACTACTAATTACAATCCTGAGATTCTGTCTTCATGTTGCCTCATCCATCTCTATTTAATTTTGTGAACTTTTTGATCTCCTGAGTATTTGTTACAATCTGTTTCACAAAATCCATTTCTTTCCTATATTGCACTTTCATGGTTTCTGTCATTTTCCTAAGCTTCTCTGTTTTTTTTATCTGTATCTGCTCTAGAGTCATTAAGAACATCATTCATTGTAGTACCTGTCTCTGTGATCAACTGAAAAGCTATTTTTGATTTGATTTATTCCTACAGCTTCATTCATCTGCTTTTTTAATTTTGTCTGTTACCACTTCACAGAGGCCACGTGGGTGGCTTTCAGATTCTTTGATCTCATTGCTCCCTGGGTTTGCTTTTAGTAAGCTGGAAATCTGGTTTTGCATCTTATTCAGCTGTGTTCTCATCTTCTATTTTTTGCTTTAGTTCCTGGTTTGATGCATGCATATTGCTTATAGAACGTATCATTACTGCTATTTAGAACCTCAAGAGGTGACTACTTGGAAGCACCTTCCTGGTACATTTGGGTTTTAAAATTTGCATCTGTTGCAAGACTCTACGTTTTTAGAGGGTCTGCCAAATAGCTCAGCAGATTAAAGTGCCTGCAAGCAGGCACAGGGACTGCAGTTTGATCCTTAGACCTGCCGTGCTAGTCCTGTCCCAGGAGACTGGACATGGCAGTGTGCACCTGTAATCCCAGCTTTTGGGAGGCTTTAAACAGGCAGATCACTATGAGTCCAATCTAGTAGAGAGACACTGAACACCCTATAGACCCTACCCTAAAATACAAAAAAGAAAAAGAAAGGAAGGAAGAAAGAAAGAAAGAAAGAAAGAAAGAAAGAAAGAAAGAAATAATGATTCTACCTTTCTAATGCATTGCGGATGTGAAGTTGTGCACGTAAGTGGTCCATCCATGGTTGTTTGTTATTTGGCATTGGCCTATAGTATTTTTATGACTTATAGACAGTCTCTGTAGACAATCTTGCTATACTAGGAATACTAGGAAGAAGAATTATGTCATCTTAGCTTACGTGATACAATCAGCAATTACAATACCATAAAACACAGTCTAGCAAATGATGCATTGTAACTGTATTTACTATTATTTTTCCACCTTTAACTATATTAACTAGATTTGTTATATAAAAAATCTAAAATTGACTAGAAAATTATATTGAACAAAATGTAAAACTGACTAGAAAATTATGTTGCACAAATAAGCTTTCAGTATGTAACTTTACTCTCAGAGGGGAAAATTTACAATAGTGTAGGGGAGGGGCTGGGCAGATAGCTCAGTAGAAAAAGTTCTTGCTTGGCAAGCAGAAGGGCCTGAGTTCAATTCCCAGTTCAAAAAAAAAAAAAAAAAAAAAAAAAAAAAAAAAAAAAAAAAAAAAAAAAAAAAAAAAAAA
>PVJA010002700.1:0-18443 GCA_004027025.1 Myocastor coypus | reverse complement strand
ACAACAAAAATCTGGAAACTGTGTTTACACTCACATAGAACAAATAATAGAATCCAAAAAGGAACAACAACAGAACAGCAACCAAATGAACAAGGAAAGATAGATGAAATAAAATAAGAAAAACGTTGAGTTCAAGGTATGTCTCTGCTGTCACTGCTAGACAACGCGGGCAGAAAGGGCCTAAATCCAAGTTTGTTAATCACAGCAAGCCAGAGGTAGCTTTATGGTAGGGTAATGGGTAACCCCAGCAAGCCTGCACCCTTAGTTCCGCAGAAGTTCAGGCTGTCCGCTGGCTCTGAAGCTGCAGCCAGTTTTCTTCATCCTGCAGTGGTCTGAGAGTCTCCTACTGGCCTGCGCTCCAGTCTCAGTGTGAACTCAGCTCCCTAAACTCCTTTCCAGCTGCAACTTGACATGCTCACCTGCAGCTCTTCTGATTCTTGAGCTCAGTGGGCAATTCTCCAAGATGACTACTGGAAAATTGCCCTCTCCTAGGGGACTTCTGAACCTGCACAGCTCACCGGCCACTGTAGTCTGCTGCACCTACTGCTCCATTCCACTCTTATGACTCTCCATGGAAGTACAGCATTGGAATGGAGGCTTACATTGGAAGGTTTGAGCTGCCACTTCCACATGGTGAGTCTAGGCTCAGGGAAAAGATATCCACTTCTACCTCCTTTTCTTTGTCAAAGTCTATCTCTTCACTTTCCCCAGGGGCTTAGCTTTCACTTTAGATCTATCCTGGGGCCCCGGTACCTACTTTCCTCTTTCCTCTCTTTAACATATTGCTATATTTCAGTGTCTGGGCACCAAATCTCAGAGAGGCTCCTTCTGGGCTACTCACTACTCTTCCATAGAGGTGCACAAGTTAAATTACTCCCATTTTCTGCAACAATGAGATCTAATCTCAAAACTTTGCATGGCTAGAGGGTCTCTCTGGATCCTCACCTTGCAATCTGCAGCTTAGTCAAAATCCTAAAGCCAGGCAGTCTACCCAGCTGGAGTGGCTCTCAGCACTGTGTTTAGGACCTGGGCTTTTGCACCAATATTCTGGTGTCTTATTTACTTTGTACTCACTGCTGGAACAAATACCTGACACTCAAAATGAGGGAAGGAAAGGTTTATTTAGCTCACAGTTACTGGAGATTTCAGTCCATATTCAGCTGGCCCAAGACTAAAAGGCACAGGGCAGAGTGCATCCAGTTCATGGTGGCAGAACAGCAACAAAATGGTGACAGGGGCAGCCAACCAAGGGAGCAGAGAGCAACAGTACAAATTCACCTCTCTGTCTCTTTCTATTACATTCAGGCTCTCTGCCTCAGGCTATCTGCCTCAGGCTACACTCATAATCCCAGAAGTACTCAGACCCATAATCCCATCAGTACTAAAACATAATCCCAGGGATCATGAGGCAAGTCGCAAACTCTACAAGTCCTCTAGAAGATTGCATGAGCCTTTGGGGGGACAACTAGACATAAACCATAACATCTGGATAATTTAACAGGAAAAAATATGGATATGAGTAATTAAGCTAGTATGTGTATGGCTGTATAAGCAGAGAGGGATGGGAGGCTGATCTATCAGTATGACCTCTAACTCATTACTAAATGAGCAAGTATTTGAAAAAGTATGTTCAAAGCTTACAGAAGAAATTATTGCTTCTATTTAATGAACAAGTGAGTGAGTATATTCACAATATATACTGTGCTTCACTACCTGGTACATAAAAGAAGTTAGTTGGAATAATTTTTTGTTTCATTTATTCATTCATAGAACTAAAGTATTTATTAAACCACATTATTTTCCACAGTATTTACTAAGAGTTGGAAAAGGCTGTGGCTTAATTAAACAGTGCCCCTTATTTCATGTATAGTCTATAAGATAAGGTAGATATTGTACAAGTAATTATAAATAAGTTTCAGAAAGGCACTGCAGAGATGAAATGGGTCTTTCACCTAAATAGAGAACTGCAGCAAAGCTAGTATTAATGATACGATGTAACATTCAAAATTGACCACAGAATAGGTAGCCAATGTTCAAAAATATTTCATGTACATTATTTTTAAAATCAGTTTTTCCATGCTGTGTAGTAAGTACTATTGTCACTTGGATTGTATAGACAAATAAATTGAATTATGGAAAATTTATTAACTTGTCCATAGGGTCAACATCGGACTATATATGCAGCTACTTTCTCTTTATGCAATGAAATTAAAGATCTGTATTAATAATGTTTAGACAAGAAATCATGTCTGCATCTTGTACTCTGAACAACAATGATGAAGACAGCAATATGCAATGTATTAACTATTGTAAAATAAAATAAATATTTAGTAGACAACATTTTAATCCCGAAGTGAGGCTTAAGAACACATGAATTTAATAAGTGCAGTTTAGCAAAACAGCAATTAAAGCAATCTAAAAAGTTCATCTGTTTTATTTTGTACATTCTGGGCCAGAAAATAAGTATTTGTAAAGACATAGATTTTTTTTTAAGTCTTCTTTTTGATAGACATTATTGATCAGCCATATCACCAAACCAAAAAAAAAAAAAAAATGTAATAATTTTTATCTGTTTCTTGTGAAGTAGATCTAGTTTTCAGGTCTGCCTCTGGATGGGGCAGTAACAAGTGTGTACCTTCACAAGTCACATTACTGTGTTTGTTCTCATGGGAACAAGAACAGCAGCAACAGTTTCTGTTGCTCAGGACACAAAGAAAAGATAAGCCCCAAAGATAGAGAGTGTGAACTGATCTGCCTTTGTCCCAGCCTTTCCCACGCTCGATGCTGTCATAGAAGTGATGCAAGCTGAGGCTCAAGCATGACAGCTAAGCCTGCCTGGTGCTGTGTGCACACAGAAGCAGGTGCCGGTGGCATGGACAGTATGTCTCTGGGCCACCTCTGTAGCCAGGGCTGGTGTGTGTGTGTGTGCAAGCTCCTGGCTCTTCTGCCTCAGGGTTCTGTCAAAGTGAAGTTTCTCAACTCAGATAGGGCTTGCAATGAAAGCCAAGCTTTGGTGCTCAATACAAGTCCACCTCAATCCAAGAGGTGCAATGTTGTTTAAATCTGACCAGTTAAACAATGAAAGATAAAGAATATTTAAAGACAAAAAGGCAAAAATAAGGTAAAACATTTCTGAGAACACAAAAAATCAGATAATGTCATGAAAAAGGTAAAAAAATTATGTCATTGTTTTGGGGAGGAATTCCTAGTCTTTTGAAAGAAATGGAGAATTAAGAATGCTGTGTAAAGGGCCCACGAGACAGCTCAGTGGACTAAGCACTTGCCTAGGCAAGTGCAAGGACTAGAGTTTGATCCCTGACACCACATGCCCTGCTGGCCCCGCCCCCCAGGCACACTGAGCTGGCCACCAAGACTGGACATGGTGGTGCATGCCTACAATCCCAGCACTGGACAGGCCATCACAGGACGATCAGTATGAGTCTGAGCTGCATAGTGAGACCTAGTACCAAATAAATTAATGGAAGATTTTTAAAAATTCAATAGAAGAAAAATCCAAGTGAACAGGCAAAAGCAGGGGTCACAGTCTTAGTATTAGAAAAGAATCAATTAATAAAAAAAAATCAGTAAATGACAGAATCATAAGCAACTGCATTTGGAAAAGAATGATGTTTATAAGTATGATAAGCAGTTATGAATGTACATATGTGAAGTACTGAGGCCATATTCATCATAAAGCAAATAGTACCAGAGATGAAAAGGAAGTCTTACTAAGAAACTTTCCTTCAGTATCATTTCATGTTGATCAAATTTAAAAATTTATTTAGGACATAAAAGGTCTAAATCAGGGATTCTCAACCTGTGGGTCGCAACACCGGTGGGGGTTGAATGACCAAAACACAGGGGTCGCCTAAAGCTATCAGAAAACACATAATGCATATCAGGTATTTACATTCTGAATCATAACTGTAGTAAAATTACAGTTTTGAAATAGCCACCAAATTATTTTTTGGTTTGGGGTCACTGCAACATGAGAAATTGTATTGCAGGGTCACGGCATTAGAAAGGTTGAGAACCACTGGTCTAAACAATCTTATCAATAAGAAAGTTCTAGCCAGGCATGCTGCCACATGCCTGTAATTTCAGCACTTGGGAGGCTGAGGCAGGAGGATCACTGTGAGTTAAAGACCAGCCTGGGCTACAAAAATGAGCTAAAGGCTAGCCTGAGCTACATAGCGAGACCCTGTCTCAAAAAGACCAAAAAAAAAAAAAAAAAAAAAAAAGGAAGTTCTGTTTGACTTCCAACTCTGAAAACAGAACAGTTAAAAGTTCTGGTGCTCATGGAGCAGGCACAAAGCTGGTCACACAGAAAATCTCCAGAGTAAGCCATAATAAAGGTAGCTCTGGCTGATAACTATGTGTTAGTCTTAAAATTAATGTAGAGATTGGGAAGCCAGCAAAAATGTGCTCTCTGTAAGTCAGAACAGTCTTTTTAAAAATCTCTCATTTCTAGTGTCAAACAGAAGATATTAAAACTATAAATTTGGTTGGAGAGGTTCTTAGGAGAAAATGCTTACCCCTGAAATCTTACATAAATCAATAAAAATACAGATGAATTAAACACCTAAATTAAAACTTAAACCAGGCTTGTTTCTATAATCCCAGGACTTTGTAATGATAAGATAGGAGGATCACACTTAAGCACAGCCTGAGGAAACTAGTGATTTAGGAAGATTCAGTTTCAAAAAATTTAAAGGACCTAGGGAAATAGTTTTCACACACACACACACACACATACACAAACAGAAACACACACTTACACAAACACACAAATAAAGTTAGAAAAAAATCGCACAACAAACCTGATAAAAGTAAAAAATAAGTCAAAGTATAAAACCTTTTTATATTTAATATATAACCTTTTATAATTAATAAACAAATATTAACATTAAGTAATGAAATTACATTATGAAGCAAATCTGTAAGTTATTTCTTTGAGAAATCTACAGAATTAAGGGCTGGGATATAGCTCAGGGACATAAGTGCCTGCCTGGCCACTGCAAGATCCCAAGTTAGATCACCAGTGCCACAAAAAATAGATAAATAAATAATAAATAAAATTAAGCAAAGTAAAACAAAAAAAGAAATTATAAAATTGCATTCATTAATCTATGAAAATATAGAGAATGTAAGCATAAAATTTCAGGATAAGAAATAGGATCATATTTAGTGGTATACTTTGAAGAACTTAATGAGATAATGGAAGGTCACCAAGCTATCACCTCCCAGTGTGCCACTGCTGCAGACATAAGTAAACTGAAGATTGCTGAGAGGAGGAGATGATCCCTCAGGACCCTCATGGGCCCTTAGTGCTGTGACAAATGTGCTTAAAGAAGCAAAACAGAAGACAGTGAGCAGAAAGGCAGAGACTGGGGAGGTGTGGCCCCTGGACAAAGAATGCCTCAGAGGCCAGAGACCACACAGTGTCGAATCCTCTCCCAGAACTTTGTGAGGGAGCGTGGTAGTGCTCATGCCACGAATTCAGACCTCTGTTCTCCAGAATTAGGAGACCAAATTTCTAAGTTTTTAAACTCCCACCTTGTGGAAATTTGTTATAGCAATCCAGAAAATTCATACACAAAGAAGGAAATACATTAATCTTAAATATACTATTTCCACTCATTTTTAAAGTACTGCATCTACCACTTCCCCTTCATTTTCCTTGTTAATTCCTTCCTTCTTATTTTTATCTGCAAAGGCCCCCAGGCAGGAACGTGTCTGTGACTCACTGAGGGAAGAATGGGGAGCTTTTGCCCAACACCGACAAGAAGCCTGCTGCTAGCTATTAACTCATCTGTCCACTTGTCATTTGCTGATTCCCAGTGTCTGGCTAGGTTCATAATGGAAGTAACAGCTGATACACAAAGGGCAAAGGAATAAGGACAAATTAGTAAGGCAGAGAGAAATGTTTCCTTTAAAGCGAAAGCAATCATTGGCTTCCAATTCAGCCCAACAACAAATTTTAGAAAGCATTCACAATACATAAAAGATGGGAGCCGTGATCAATAGTAACAGTTATTGCAACATCTCAGTCCACCTGGTACATTCAAATAAAATGGAGGAAGTTAGAGCAAATGATTGTTTCTGCCTGTTTTCATTTCATTGTTTGACTGTTTGCATTACTGTACACTCAATATTTTTGTCATGGATTATTAAAAGAAATCAGGAACAGCTGTTGGTGGCTTTGAGATTATTTGTTTAAAGAAACATACCATTACTCTTCAAGTATACAAGTGCGTGCGCACACACACACACACACACACACACACACACACACACACACACACATTAGCACTGAACCATGGCTGAGTAGGCAGTAAAGAAAAATGCCTGATCAGAAATGATCTGTAGCCAATTTCCCTCTGACTCCAAAATAAATACGTCAAATCTTTAAAGGGCAAATTGTTAGTAATTGTTTCCATCTCCTTCTTTCTCTCCTTTCCAAATATCCACACCCTTCCTTTACATTTTATGTGCATTTACCTCCCAATTAACTTTCCAGTATCGCTTTTGAGTGTCTTTGTCTGCCTTTCCCAGCTACAGCTGCCTTGCTTAAAGCAGTTCCTTAATGAGGTACACAGAAAGTGATGTGTTTGTGCTGACGACTTTACCTCCCTGCATCATTACTCAGTTGTAAGTCTTTCCCCTTTCTAATAAGAAATTCTCCTTTTCCTATCCAGGCATTTCAGTTCAGCATTACTTTCTGCTTCTAGAAAGCTGATATAATTCTAGGAACGTCTGTCATTCACTTCCTGCAGCACTGTTACATTTTCAAAGCGTATTTGGGAAAATATATGCTGTTTTGTTTGAAACAGCTTGGTTTAGACTAAACATGAATGCGGAAGTATGACTTGAATATTTAAAGTTACTACTGAGTTACTGAGTTAAATGACACAGCACATTTCTAATAAATTCGTCTTCATTTCCTTGGTTCTGATAACTTTTATTCAGAGGAAGGGGAGGTACTATTATATTTTACAAAGGAGAGGAGTGACATCAGTTTAAGCAAAGTGAACTAATTGAGAGAATCTGGAGGAGAATCTAGTTGCTCTCTTTCTCATGAGGGTTTTCTCTGGGGCATGAAAAACCTTCGTTACCTCTCATCTCGAATGATTAAGAAGTTTCGTTATGCTCATACCACCTCTGAGACAATCGTCACAAGGCACAAGGTGAATGGCTCTTCATTAAGAAAATATATATGTAATAAAAGTGATATCTGTCTTTCTTAACTATTCGCCAACATTTTGTTTCAGAAGCTTTCTGAGGTAAGGGAGTTCTATAATGGGTAAGCAGGCTGCAATCTGGACTTGAAAGAATTTATAAGATCATAAGAATACATAGAATGAACTCAGAGTTGCACTAATAACCATATAACTAGACGTAGTAGTAGAGAATTAGTTCAAAGAAAACCATAACTTTTTAAAGGATGTAGAGAGTCAAGTCTATACAGCCAAGTGAAATTTCCTGAGGGGGGAAAAGACATTGAAATAGAAAACTAAAGACCAGCAAGTTGAGGTAAAGATATTTTCCACACAGGAAGGGCTCAAGACCAGAAAGAAAGTAACACATTCAGACCTAGAGGAAACTCACAACGTGGACAGTGTGCAAACTGAGTGGGTAGCACATGTTGAGTCTTCAGAGGTAGATGCTCTTGTGTGTAGAATCTGTGATGTTTCCCAAGTAAAATAGGAAGCCACCAATGAGTTTCAAGTAGGGGAGTCATATGCTATGATTTTTATTTGTGAGCGGTCCTTACTGCTACTGGTTATAGAGAAAGATCAAAGTCAGAAGATGGGAAAGGACATTCAAACAAAACATAAGATAGGCATCCAGTAGTTTCTTTCCTCATTTTCCAATTAACCCAGTGCCATTTTGCTTATTTCATGATATGACATCTTAGGTACTTTAGCAGAGAAATAGCTATCTTATTCATCATTTGCAAACTTTTATGAAACTTCTTATTAATGTTATTACTTATCCAATTTGCTTTCACAAGCTGTGCAAACTCAATTCTTTGGAAAGTACTGATTTTTTTTTATGTTTTCTTTTACCTGAAGCTAGACATTTGATGGGAGCTCCCCATATATGTGGTTTATGTACAGATAATTTAGTGGTTGGAGATGATAGTATGGAAATATTCACTTTTCAGGATCACTGGCTAAGTCAAAGCAGCACAAAATTCAAGTTTTTATAGGGTCCGCAGTTCTCTCTACATTTCCTTGAGAGGTCCTCTAGCACCTTTCACTCCAGATCAGCAGCAATCATGACAGCAACTGCTGCTACAGTAATCCACTTATAGGAAGATGGAGCCAGCAAGGCAAATTTTCCAAGAAAATGAATCTGTAACTTAAGAAAACAACTTCCTTTCAACTTTGAAAATGACACTGAGAAAATGTGGGTTCTGATTTCAAGAGGTAAGATTTTCAAAAAGTAGTTATCTAAAAACATACCAGACCCACTTTCTTGTGAAAGGTTGAACTGATTGTACATGGATCCTGTTCTAGGAATATGACCGAATTTGGGCCAAAAAATTAGCTATTGGTTGGGCCCCTGGATAATGAGCACGATGATAAAGAAAGGCCTACCTAAAGATGTTGCTCATATATTTGATATGTATCAACTAAGATATTTGGGTCATGTACAACAAAAATGAAGTGTGGATTCTTCTGGAAATACTTATACCCTACAGAGTTTAATAAAACGGACATTTAAAAATTTCAACTTAATGATTGTCTCCCTTAAAAGTAAGATTTTAACGCTGACACATGGTGAAAAATGCCTATCTTTTTTTCTAGAAATCCTTTTTCTATCTAGAAAAGAAATACTGCCTTTTTTTCACAAGACAATGTAGTATTTGCTTTCCAAATGATTAAAATTAATTCAAGCAAAGTATTTATATATGGCTAATCTTATTCCTCAAGTTCAATTCTTTAAGCTGTGATTGCTAATTATACAATTATACAATTATAATTTTTTTTTGTAAATTAGACCTGAATACTCATTGTGTAACAAAATTTGCCTTGATCTGTTGTGAGGGCACTTATGGAGTTTATTCTACTAAGGCAAAAGGTCCATTTCACTGTAAAAATCTTTATTTGTTCTGCGCTGATAGCTTAAGTCTGCATTTATGCAATATTCATAGTAGTTTGTGTATGTCCTCTTAAAACCTAACATATTCTGAAAATTTCCCCAGGAGTTTAGGACGAGGGAGTGTGGGTCCATGCCACAGAGAACAGAATGCTCAGCTCACCGAGAATGATCATGTCACAGCATCTATCGTTGCAAGCAAGTGTGTGAGGACTGGCTGGATAGAGAATAAAAGTCCCTGTCCCAGCGGCCTGCTCATCACCTGTGCATCCCTCTCCTTCCTTTCAGCCTCTCTGGCCAGCTCACAAGTTACTGCTAACCCAAGGCAGAGAATCACAGTGCTCCACAAAAAAATTAGTGTTCAGAATTTTAGATTCTAGAAGGTCTAAATTCTCTATTCATTAAGCTTCAATTCCCAGGGACAAAGCCATTCAAGGGAATTCATTCATTCATTCATTCATTCATTCATTCATTCATTCAGTAAATATTTGTGGAACACCTGTCATGGCATAGTGGACAAAGAACTAAGCTGTAAATCTGGAAACGTGGGCCAAATGGCATATGCCACTTTCTCTGACTTGCTGTCTTGACACATATAATAATTAAATCTAAGGATATCTAAAGGCACATTTGTACATTTATTGAGCTTCTGTGCTAAATGCTCTGTGTGTTTCACATAAAGAATTGTCATACACAGAGAATAAAATTAGACAGTCAGTCTGAGATGGCTGAGATACATCACTTACCCAACAGGAACAAAATGATGGAAAAGTAACATATGCACGTACAGGACCAGGCAAACTGTTACTTTTCAAATCACTGATACGCAGCACCAAGAAAAGTTTGGAAGGCAATCTACTCTCAGTCCTTACAAGAAAAATATGGAAGGGGGAAGGGAAAGACAAGCATTTGGAAGGAATTTCATCTAAAACAGCTGCCTTGCTAATTCCTTGTTTCAAATTGCCTGTTAGCTGATCTGACTTAAGACTTTTTTTTTTAATCAAGTAACAAAATCTGTGGGGTTTGCTAGTTCAGTTCATTTGCACATTCCACAGAGCTGCATATGGCAGGACTGAAATGATCAAGTTTCCTCCAGCTTTATCATAAATCACAGAGATTCCAATGTGTCCTTCACAGATTTAAGTTTTCAAAACCATCACAACTAATAAAATATTTATGCTAAGGCCTACAGCCACTTACACAGAGTCACATTCCTTGGAAGAGAGACTTTGACAAAGAACCCATCAAGAAAGCAGCTGGAAGCCCCAGCCTGTCCCCACCACTGTCCTCCACTGTCAGCCTTGCATCTGCCACCTTCAGGTCACCAAATGGCATTCCCTAAGCTGTGAACATGAGCTCTTTGAGCAATTTGACAGCTTTCAGCTGGAAACTAATCAAACTTTAAAGATTCCTCATTAGAGCAGAAAAAGACACTGGGGAGATAATTGCTTTGTAAAATTTATTAGCTTATGAATCAAGTTAATTTAAAAAAATAATTTGTTACATTTCCTGGATAGTTTAAAAGTTGTCAATGATATATGAAGTTAACCAACATCAGGGCGTTTCCCTCCAAGTTGGCTGAGAGCCACATGTTTCCAGAGGAACTGGAATGTATACATTTGCTGTGAAAGCATGGTGATGCAGATGGCAAAAAGAGCAGCTCACAGAAATAGTGTCTTTACTTATTAGAATCAAGAGCCTGAGGGGGAAAAGCATTGTCAGGGATACTATAGTAATTCCTCCCATGCTGGTGATTATTTCTTGGTTTCACCTCCCATGAAGAATGGACCACATTTTTCTCCTGTTGTGGTAAGATATTCCTGAGGCATATGTTCCAAGATTATGCTTGAAACCACACACACACACACACACACCCACAAATTGAACTCTACATATACTATGTTTTTCCTATACAAACCTATGGTGAAATAGTATTTGATTACATATTTCAATAATCCCAAAACAGATATCATTTCAATTCCTTATTTTCAAGATAGAGAAACTGAAGTTGAAAAGTGTTAAATTCACTTTATTCAGGTAAATGTAAGATCCAAGCAGAGATTCACCCTGGCACACACTGCGGTGTGCATTGTACGTGTCCTGGCTTCTGGTAAATGTTCCTTGCATACATCTTATTGGTTGTCAACTTTACTCAGTAAGCAACAGAGGCAGATGTTACTCAGCTCTAACATACTATTTGCACTTCTGTAAGTGGATGTTGTCTGCACAATTTTATTCCAAAAGAACCTAGTTTCATTACCACTGAAGACTTGCCTTTAACAACTATTGGTTCTCCTTCATCTGCTAGTCTTCACATCTGCCAGAGAAGCTTCTTCAACAGCAGATATAGACTTATCAGTAGCTTTGCATTTTGCAGTCCAAACTTGCTCTTAAATCTGTGTTATCATTTTTTTATTTACTGTATGTGGCTTATGCCCCTTTTTGAGGGCTCTCTTGCCAAAATCTTTATATGGACTCAGTGATTTCCAGTGCATTATATCACTTTCAGCTGGAACATGTTTCCTGTTTTTGTCTTTGTGCATAAATGTAATACCTCTTCCATCTTAGCTAAATACTTGTCACCTACTTTTGCTATAACTCTTGGGTTACAACAGCAAAAGTAGCATAATTTTTCCCCCTTTCTTAAAGTCACAGGTAAGACAGTTGTTCTTATGAAGGATTTTAGCAATCCCGAACTTTTAGCCTTCCTGTTAAATTGAGACTTTCATGTTTTGTTTATTAAAAGTGTTTTGATCTATCTGCACAGACACAGTCTTCTCCATTGGGGTCATTATTATGTGATATAAGGGTGACTTTGGTACAAGGTTGGGGTACTCCAAGAGTTGATTTGATGCCCAGCATGGTTACAGAAAGAGCACTGGGTGGGAAAACTTCACGGTTCAGGTACATGGGCAAAGAGGTGATCCCCATTCTTGGGAAGAGAGAGCAAGATGGAGACACATGCTGTCATTGTGCTACTCAGCACAGTTGCAGTTTAAGACTTACACATTTTTGCAATTTATAGAATTTCCCATTTCATATTTTCAAGCTGTGATTGATCACAAGTTACTAAAACTATAGGAACAGAAACCACAGATTAAGGGACAGTATTATATCTACTTTGAATAGATAGACACAGCAGAGAGAGTGCACATCCGGGGCCCTGGTCATAAGAGCTTTGCAACTTCTAATTTTGTTGCCTTGAATAAAACATTGAATAAAACTGCCACAAAGGATGCTAAGCCAGCATCCTTGAGGATCAGAGGCCACTTGGGAGAAAAGGAAGTGGCCAGGTGACAAGACAAGTAAGTGAAGCCATCATATTCCTTCTGGCCCAGCTGGCATTGTAAGGAAATGTAACTATGCATGTAATGCCAAGGGACACCACAGGAACCCCCCCCCCCAGGCAGCTCATAAAAATCATAAAAAATAGATCACTACTATTTTAAGCTCATAAGATTTGCATCTTTGGTCAGTTAACCATCAATAACTAAGCATTGGTCTTCTGGTTTGGGCCTCACTGCTAGTTAGTTGTGGTATGTGAAAAAATGAACTATGTAAAATCTAATTCTTTCTTTGTCCAGTGCTATGGAATATGAATCCAACTGTGAGCAGGCAGAAGGCACTAGAAACTGAAAGTGATGGGCCATGGCGTAGATCTTAAGGCAGATGTTTAAAATGGTTACAATGGTGGTAGATGGACAACATAATTTCAAAAAAAAGCATAAAGACCAAGAAAGTAGTAGCTATATCTCTCACTAATATGTGAACTATAAATTAGTGTTTTGAGGAAACCTCTCAAGCTTTCAAACCAAAATATAGGAGGGCTAGAATCGGTGTGAAAAAACTGTTCTGCTTTATCTTCCTTCACTGAATTGGAGAGTACGAGTGGGAAAAACACTGGACATAATATTACAGGTTAGTTCTTGTTACTCTGTTAGAATATGTGCATATAGGTCACTTAAATCAATGTCAGAAGTCAAAATGAGCCCATAGGCTTCCTTTAAAAATCTTACCCAGTTATTCATTTCTATACTTTTTTTAAGCTAACAATATCATGTCTCGCAGCTACTCAGCATAATTGGTTATTTCTGATTGCCTGGTTAAAATTCTTTCTTGTTGCTGGAGGTAATCACTGCCTGATGGGAACATTTCATTCTCTAGCATGTGTAGTCATAATTATTTTAGATTCCCATGTAAAGTTAATCAGCCTTGAAGGGGACTCCCTGGGTGTCACCAGAGAGGAAACATCTAGCATTTCTGCCATTGTACTTTGCCTGATCTCTACTGAAGAAGCAATCATCTTCTGTTTACAAAACTAGCCTAGTGAAATTGGTCATATTATGGGAAGCATAAGCTGGGTCTTTGGCAAGAGCTTCACCTGGTTATTGATACGTGCTGGATAACAGTAGAAAAAAATGAAGCTATCTGAATGAAGGAAATACACACCAGGTAACGTATCTCATTCTTTTTAAATTGCCTAGGAAAGCTAAGTTAAATAAGGAAGTGCTAACAATAGCTGCCTTTCCAGGTACTTTTATCAAATTTTTCTTTCCTACCATGACTGTTACTAAGTAATATTGAATCAAAAATTTGTGACATTTTCTGTAATAAGACAATTTCGAGACCAACATAACATATAATCTCAAAGATATTTCTAGCTCTGAATACCTGCTGCTGCTATGGCAACTTGAAGGAGCTCACTTTTCAAAATATTAGGATATAGCTAGAGTTCTTTTTTTTTTTTTTACTAGCTTTTCCAAAACTCTCTCATTTGCATTAAAGCCCTCTTCATTGAAATTTTTACTAACCAATTCTAGAAGTTAAATTTTAAGAGATTATAAAACAAAGAATGGATTAATATTTTGAGGAAGAAAACAGGTAAATGCTTGCAAGCATTACAGAAACTGTGGCACAACTCCAACCAGCATTGTCCTAGAATCCACATTTTACATTGTGCCCAATATATGTAAGTTGGCAGAAACTCATATTAATTTTTTCAGTCAGTTTCACCTACAAAGGAGCTTAAGCTCCAACACTGACTTTTTCTGTGAAGATATAGGAAATAGTGGCAATACAAATTCACGGGAATACTCCCACCATATCTGCACATGGTCACATTTGGCAGGCGTCCGTCTCTGGAACAGTCCATACTCACTTCAGTGAGCATCATCTCCCACATCTCTGTGAAGTTGTGTAGTTTTGAAGAGAAATCCACCCATTGCACGTTGTCATTGTCTTACATGGTTGTATTTATAGCCAAGCAGACATCACAACCAGGAAAAATATTTCATAAACTAAGTCTCTTCTGTGGCTTTCTAATGAGCAGCACTATGTGAGAATGTTCTGTTCAGTGACTACAGGTTATGTACATAAATAAGCTAATAAGAGAAGGGAAATGAACCAAAGGAAAATTTCTTGGAAAGATATAACAGTAAGCATCTGAAATCTACGTTGAATTTTTCAAACTAAAAACAAACCTACATTAGATATTATGTTTTACTTTCATATTAAAAAATGGAATAAGTTTATTGAATTATGTATAAAGCCATTAAAAAACGCACACACTATAACAATTGGCTCAAAGAATTTCATTGATTTTTTTCCTTCCAAAGTTCAGATAATTTCATTCACTGTCTGTGAATTGTTATTGTCCTACAATTACAGTTGGATTGAGTTGAAGTAAAATTGACAAATGCTTTGGAATGTCCCACATTTAACATCACTTAATGAAATTGTGTTACCAAAGAAATCCTGGCCTCTGGAGAAATTTGTACTCTTGTCTTGCTAGTTGACAGCCAATACAAATCTGAGAACAAAGCAGCAAGTATAAAATGCACAAGTGAGCACAAATTCAGAAACCAAGATCCCAAGATCTAAGCTCTGGCATTTCATTCTCCATTCTGTATTTCTAGGTGAAACTCCAGGTCCTTATTTTATGACACAAATAACTTATTTCTTTTCTTTTCTTTTTTTAATCATATCCTTTAGAATAAAAATAGCAGAAACAAAAACAGAAAAGAAGAACAAAACAGTGACAAGAGTATATATAGTACAGAATTTGAAAACAAGAAAAATTTAACAATGATCGCATTACATATTTTCATCATCAAATCGGTATATATCAACAGCATAGGTATGTAAGACTGATCAAACAATTAAACATTAACACTTTCAATAAACGTTAATTTTTTTTTAACTCTTCCAAGTGCATTTTATATTTAAGTCACTCTTAAAAAAAAAAATTATACCGGTTGAGACTACAGAAAACGCAAGGTCCTGAGATTGATTCCTGGTGCTGCCCAACATTTATTTATTTATTTATTTGTTTGTTTGTTTGTTCTTTTGGGTACTTAAAGTAGGGAGACTATATAATGTTTGCATATGTAGGTGTGGTTTATTTCACTTATGAGTATACGTTCAAGATATATCCATAAAAAAAGTTTCTGTGTCTTTTTTTTTTTTTTTTTTTCTTTTGGCAATACCAGGGATTGAACTCAGGACCTCATGCTTGCTAGGCAATCATTTATTCCACTGAGTTATCTCTCCAGCCTGTACAAATAACTTAAAACTCAAAAGAGGCTGAAGACATCATACATTCTAATTCCTTCACCTTAGAAAGGAGTTGGGGTCAAAAGATGGTAGCGAACTCGTCTACGTTCACACATTTATATTGAAAAAGTCCTAGGATTAAAATTTCAATCTTAGGAACCTAGTTTTTGTATGCATTAAATGAAGTTGGAGTAGGTACACTCGCTGAAAGACCAGATTTATTCCATTTTTCTGTCTTCAGTATACAAACCACTGGGAAAGGCACAGGAGTTAGACATCTATGGCTCCTACAGATGCCTGGGATATGTCTATCTGAGGGAAAGAAAAAGGAAAGAGGACATACACAGGGAGCATTCTGAACTGGAAGCTTCCTTTGTTACCCGCTAATGATGCAGCCAACACCTACCAGCTCAGTCTTTACTTGAATATTCATGAGAGATTACACGTTAAAATAGAATGCCAGGTTTTAGGAAGAGTGGCCAGAAAAATCCTCATTAAAATTTTCTTTTGAAAATGACTGGACTTGTTTCAAAAACTGTCCAGTCCCTGCTAGGTATGAAGTTTTCATCATGACTGTGCAATGGATTGGAGATGAATGAACCAACTTCAACTTTTAAGTTTCTTTGGCTGGAGTTGACAGAGAAAATGTATGGGACACGATGGCATGAACAGTCACCCTGGCATATGTCCATTCTGTCATTTTTAGTGATAACATTCCTGATTTCTAAATAAGCATGTTGTCTTTGAGAATATAAACTATAACTTCCAATCTTCCTTGCAATTCCTTACTGTCATATGAACATCTTACAGCTAAACTTTGTAGGCTTCCCCAACGTTGCCACTGTTGCCATGTTGGTATGGATGATCCTTTGTTGTAGGTCTGTGCCGTTCACTGTGGATGGTTAGCAGCCAGAAGGCCTTTGTACATTCCAAAGCTGTCTCTTATCATCTCACTCTTCAGCCCCGTAAGTTGTGGCAACCAAAAATGTGTGGATATGTCAAACATTGCCCAAAGGGCAGAAGCTCCCCAAAATGAGAGTCACTGAGAAAAGAGATATAAACAAAAGCACCCTGCTCTACTTCTAAGGAAGGATCTCTGAGGCATGCATATCTCTTTTCTCTTGCCTAGAGATGTCTAGAATTTGGACAACTGTTTTGGGTGAACATGAGAAGGCATATTATTAAAGCTAAAACAAAACAAGATGAAGGGAGAGAGGATCCCTATTGTCAGTGGAGCTACTGTATAGGTCTACACCCCCCCCCCCCAGAACTTCACAACAGAGTGGACTCCACTTCTGTCTCCCTTCCTCCATTTTTACATTGAATTCCCTCACTAGTACACAGTTTCACCACCTTAGTTTCCATCTTTTTCAGATCCTCTGCCTCACAGTCACCTAAAGAGGGAAATAGTTTTGATTTGTTTTGCATTTTGAGACAGTATTTCCCTATGTAGTACAGACTGGCCTTGAATGTATTATGTAACCCTTGCTGGCCTCAAACTCATCATAATCTTCCTGCCTTAACTTCTAAAGTGTTCAGATTCCCAAGCTACTGATGTTCACAATTTGAGAACAGTTTGTCACTGAGCAATCTCCACTTAAAGTTGCCCCTCTATAGTAATTTTGAGATAAACTGAATTTAAGGTGCACAGTTGTAAATTCTGGAATATGGCTACACACTAGGAACACCTAAGGAGCTTTTAAAATTCCCTGTCCAGGGCTAGAAGATAGCTCAGTGGCATATACACCTGTCTAGCATACACAAATTCCCGAGTTCTATCCCCAGTACTGCAAAAAGAAAGAGAGAGAGAGAGAGAGAGAGAGAGAGAGAGAGAGAGAGAGAGAGAAAGAAAGAAAGAAAGAAAGGAAGAAAAGGAAAATTCCCACTCAGACTTCACATCAGATAACTTTCAGCAAACCCTTCAGAAGTGAGTATCTGAGTGAGATTTGAGCATCAGTACTATGTGAACCTTCTCAGATAATTCTAAGACTCACCCCGGTATGAGGATAACTCAAGTCAACCATATTTCTCCAAGATCAACTAGCAATTTTTTAACATCTGTTATTAAACAATTATTTAACATTCCTATTTGCTTTATAAAGGTTAAG
The DNA here is from genome assembly GCA_004027025.1 of Myocastor coypus. Classification (NCBI taxonomy): domain Eukaryota; kingdom Metazoa; phylum Chordata; class Mammalia; order Rodentia; family Myocastoridae; genus Myocastor; species Myocastor coypus. Next base: position 678 of record PVJA010002700.1, on the reverse strand, counting down.
ACTTATGTTAGTCCCTATACTGGGGACATTCTGCAAAATAGCTTTCCTGGTCTCATTCACATTCGACCTATAAGCATTAATGGCGGGTTTGATGTAATTATATACAAGTTAGTGAAAGCTGGCTGAAGAAATATTTTGAAAGGGCATACTGCTGGAAATAATTGAGTTTGTTAAACATGTATTCCATCTCCTCTGCTTCCTTAGCTGAATACAAACACACACACACACACACACACACGCACACACATGCACACACACATGCACAATGTATTCAATAGAGGCAGATGAATTTAATTTTGTTCTAATGATTAAAAAGCTCAGTGCAAGAAATATAAATAAGAGCAAAGCCCTGTAGAGGAGATTGTGATGCTGCTGCTGGATTCAAATATATTTTGAAAGTGTAACTGCTTATATCACATTGTATGGAAAGTTATTAGAATATCAATGATGGTCAGAAAATATCATTTACAAGCTAAGTCAAAGACATTTGATACTCAGAAAGCCAGTGATGATAAGCCCACTACCTATGTTATAGAGTAATAGTATCACAAAGCTTTTCTGCTGGAGGGTTGAGAATGTAAGTTAACAGACCAAAAATTGGAGAAAAAGAAGGGCTATAAGGATAGCCAATATTTTGGCCCTAGCCCTTCAAGGTCAATAAAGACCAGGATATAAGAG